>PVKE010044459.1:0-13008 GCA_004027555.1 Craseonycteris thonglongyai | reverse complement strand
ACGGAGCCCGACCATGCAGCCCGACCACGCAGCCCGACCACGGAGCCCGACCACGGAGCCCGACACCGGAACCCGACCACGAAGCCCGACCACGCAGCCTGACCACAAAGCCCAACCACAGCCTGACCACGGAGCCTGACCACGGAGCCTGACCACGAAGCCTGACCACGGCACCTGACCCGAGGAACCAGCCTGCAGCCAGAAGCACTACAGACACAAGCTCAGGGTGAGCAGCACAGGCTCTGCTGGGCCCTCCTGGGGCTGCCAGTCTCCGCACAAGTGCCTACGCGCCTGGACACACAGGAGCCAGGCAAGGGTCTCCGAGCACCTGTCGGGTGCAAGACCATTCGGAGCATGCACGATGCAGAGGCACAAGCATGCCACCCAGGCCTCACCCTGCGGCATAGCCCTCTCTGCAGGGCTGGCATCAACCGCATGCCATGACCACAGGACAGACGAGCAGCTGCCCACGGTGACAGGGCTGCACTTGTCAGGACAGGAGGCGGGCAGGAGGGAGGGAGACGCGGGCGCTCCGAGCAAGCAGGAGCCAGACATTTGCACACACCGGACAGCAGACAGTGGGCAGAGGAGGGAGGGACGGTGCAGGGCGGGGTTGGCGGCTTCTCCACGCCGGTTTCCGGTCTGCCCCAGACCAGGCCGGTGCGGGAAGGGGAGCCGGGGTCCTGGGCCTTCCTGCTGGGTGTGCTGTGTCAGGACCGCGGGGAGCCCGGCACACACAGGGCAAGCCTGCCAGTCAAGGGGCAGCCGTCCTGGGGTGCGTAGCAGAGGTGCTAGATTGATGCCTGGGCCGGCCCCATCCTGCTCGGAGGAGAGGGCGGGGCCTGGTGAGCGGCCAATCAGAACGGCGGCCTGGGGCTGGGGGGCGGGGCCTGTGCGCCCCTTTCCCTGTGAGCGGCCAATCAGAATGGCGGCCTGGAGCCGGGGGCGGGGCCTGCACGCCCTCGTGAGCGACCAATCAGAACGGCGGCCTGGAGCCGGGGGCGGGGCCTGCACGCCCTCGTGAGCGACCAATCAGAACGGCGGCCTGGAGCCGGGGGCGGGGCATGCACGCCCCTGTCCCTGTGAGCGGCCAATCAGAACGGCGGCCTGGGGCCGGGGGCGGGGCCTCTGCCAGGCTCCTCTAGAACCTCTAAGCAGCGTGTGGGTTGCAGGGCAGCCGTGCAGCGATGGTCGTCGTGCGACACGTCCGCGGTACCTAGAGTGTCCCGGGCAGCATCCACACAGGCCCTCTGTGCACGGTCTGCCTTTACTGGAAACGAGGAGAGCGCAGTTAGTGCCCCGGCGCCCCCAGCGGGACGCGGCCAGAGCGAGCCCGGCGCCGACCGGCGGGCAGGGGGCACCGTCAGGCCCGGGGTGCAGGGCCCGGGGTGCAGGCGGCCAGCGCCACCAGCCACGACCTGAACAAGGGCAATAAAGAGGCTGCACCTAACGTCTTCCGCCGGCCTGGAAGAGAAAATTGTGCCCTATTTTTGGAGAAAAAAGAAAAAGGAACCCCCCGTTTTTCCTCCAAAAATAACCTTTTCCTTCCAGAGTCAGGGCTCGGGGGAGCCACGTCTTTCACAAGATGTATTATTTTTTGCTGTATTCATGCGAACAAAACAATAATACATGGGCTCAGACTTGGCGAAAGGCCGCTGGATGGACGGGGTTCCGGAAAGTTCACATTTGGGGGGAGAAGAGCGTGCAGTTTGGCCTCACACACCAATGGCTGAGGTTTCGCTGAGCCCAGCCAGCGGCCGGGTCAGAAGGGGGCCTGTTTCCCAGGAGGCCTTGGCTGCCTCTTCCTGCAGGGCCACCAAGGAGCAGGGGGCTGGGGGCGCCTGGATTTAAAAGATGACGTGGATTCATCTCAGGTCCCAGGAAAACCGGCCTCAGTGAGCAGCGGTGGGCCGGCCAGCGGGTCTGCAGGAAGGGGCCCACCCACGGTCAGCACCCCAGACACTGGCCACAGACCTGTCTCTGCTCGGCACAACCAAAAGCAGTGAACAAGAACACGGGAAGTCCGTGGTCCCCTGGGCCTCCCCACCCCCCGCCTCCACCTTTGCAGCTGTTGCCTGAGTCAGCAGTTCTCAAACTGTGCCCCTGGGAACCCAATCAGAGGAACGGGCTCCAGGCAGGAAGCTCAGTGTCCACACAGTTGTTTAGATGCTGGTGGCACCTGCTTTGTCCAGACACCTCTGTCCACTCGCCAGGAAAGGACACGCCCTGCTAACCCCAGCGCCCCAGCAGGTCAAAGGTCCTCAGAGCCCCCCAGGGAGGACCCCGAGCCCCTGCCCCATGAGCTTGCTCCCTGTGGGACCTTCCCGGTCACTTCTGTGAAGAGCAAGACTCTCTGGGTGGCTTGGTCCTGGCAGGAGGGAGCTGGGAGCAGATCTCCCTGTGTGACGTGGGAGCCCCAGGTCCCGACCTCAGCCCCTCAGATTTGGAGCACAAGACGGGGGGCCCTGGGGTCAGCTCCTCCTGGGGCCCCAGGCCTGCACACAGCGCCACTCCCCTGACCCCAGAATGAGGACAGTGGGGGTGGTGTTTGCCTCCAGCTCCTCTGAAGGGTCCTGTCTTTGCCCAGCCCCCCACCCAGCTCTGCTCCTTCAAACCCCGGGGACAGTCATTGGCCCAGGAAGCACCTCCCAGGTCCCCAGGCCCCACGCACGTTGGGGGAACCCCTGCTGCTCAGTCCGGCTCGGCAACCACCCCAGGCCCGGCTCCTGAGGGGAGGCACGCTAACCGTTTCGTTTCGGTGAGAACTTAGCCACACGTGGCCAGGGGCCCTTGTGTGGAGACCAACAGCTGGGGAGCTGGGCGCCGGCGGCCCTTCCTGAGCACAGCCCCACTGCTCTGGGGGGCACAAGGATCCCCGACTCCAGCCTGTTCCTTCCGGACTGGCACTGGGGTGCTCCTGCCCATGCCAGCCAACCAGAGTGCCGCCCCATCTGAGAGCTGCTGATGTGCAGCCAGGGCGCCCGGGCCCGCGAAGGTGGCAGAAGGACCACAGACACTCATCAGGACCACACTGGACAGACACGCCGGCGACAAGGGGGCCCACAGGGACACAGGGGCAAGCAGCGGGGGCAGGGCTCTCCTCCAGGGACAGGGCGCGGGCAGCCAGAGATGGGCAGGGACCCCGGGCAGCACAGCCGAGAGACCCGGCCGCCCTGGCCCCAGTGCCCACAGCCTCGGTCTGACGCGGGCACTGCCGTGGCGTGTGAGGGGGTCTCACAGGAAATGAGTCCACCAGCACTCAACTGCACAGAATCCCCTGGCCGGGCAGCCCAGGACACCCCACACACACACACACATGGGGACAAGCGGCAGAATGATTCCCTGCACATCTACCGCGGTGCCCCAGGGCAGGGGACAGAACGCTGGCCTGTTACCTGGTGACAGGTGTGCCTCCCAGGAGGAAGCTGGGCCAGCCTGGCTCTGGGGGAAGCCACTGGGTCACGGGCAGGCGGGGACACAAGGACACACAGGGAAGAGACGGAGGATTGGGGTGCGGGAAGCAGGGCGCATACCGCAGAGCCCGGGGGGGCTCCCGTGTGTCCTCACCTGGAGTTCTGCTTTCAGGGTCAGCCACCTCATCCCCAAAGACAGAGCGGACGTGAAAGGGGCCCAGGAAGGGCAGTGACATGAGCAAAGGCACTTGGGGACAGGCGAGATTTCCAGATTGGGGGAGGGGAGGTCAGGAGAGGAGAGAGAGAGAGACAGGCTGAGAGAGAGCATTGCTGGGGCCAGATGACAGTCAGGTGCGAGTGCAAGAGGCCACCTGGGGACGGCGAGCGGGATGCGCAGCGTCTCTGGCCACAGAGCCCGGCCCCCCGCCTCCCGGGGTGCGGACGGGCCAGCAGGGCAGGAGCTGGCAAGCCCGGCCGGGCGAGGACGGCGTTCCCACTCCCCCCCGCAGACGGCTACGCGGTCAGCCCCCCTGGCCACCCCCTCCTGTCGGTGAGGACGAGGGGCTGCGGCCACTTAACCAAGTCCGGCCCCGTGTTCGAGTGCTTAGCCTCCGCGAGGGCCTCCACCCCTGCTGTTAGGGCACAGCCGTCATTTCCCTTTCGGGGATCTGGGGACAGAGGAGGGCGCCCTCCTGGACGGATGGAGAGGGTCATCCCCCCACCGGAGCGGCCAGCAGAACCACGTCTGGTCCAGGGCGGCGCTGGCCACAGGTCCAGGGGACCAACCTCACTCGCAGAATGTGGACGGGGCGCGGGGGCCGGGGTGGGGGGACCCTGAAGCTCAGAGGCATCTACGTGGGGGCGGCCAGGCTGGCTGGCGGTCGTCAGATGCGACGGCTGTGACGTGATCTGGGTTTTCCTATTTTAATGCCAGGAAAACGGGAGACGCGTTCCCCCTCTCTGCCCACCACAGAGGCCGCCCACAGACGGCTCGCTCTGGGAGGCCTCTGACCTCCACGCCGCACACACAACTGTGGGGGCCTCAGCCCCCCAGGACTGGAGCCCTCGCTCTCTCCAGAAGCTTCAACAAAGCGGGTCTGCCTTACCCCACCGCTGGCTGACCCTGACCCAGGGGAAGAGACCCACCTGGGCTCCACCTGGCCCATCTCCCGCTCAGAAGTGCTGCTCTCAGGGCCCCGGGCGGCCCTCACAGGGAGCACCGGACACTGACCTACAGGCCCACGTCACCTCCGGGCAGGGGACCAGACGCATAGCCCCCCCACAACCCCGCTGCCTTGAGGACGTGGAGACAGGAGGGCAGGCGAGCACTGACCTGAGCGCGGGCTCCGGCTGAGGCTCCTTCCTGCAAACAGAACCGAATCACTATCAGCGCCGCCCCCAGGCACACCCCACCAGGGCCCTCCGCCGAGCACTCTGGGGTCACCAGGCCGTGGCCTGCCCGCGCGGGGCGCCCCACCCCTGCCTACAAGCGGCCGGACTCTAAGGAGGACCGAGATGCCCAAGCCCCCGGCAGCACCAGCCTGGGGTCCCCCTGCTGACCTGAAGGTGAGCCCCGATTTGCTTTTGAGGTTCCGAAGCAGCTCCAGCTGGTTGAGTGGGGGTATCAGCCTGTGGGGAGAGGACAGGCCTGAGCCCAGGGACACGTCACCGGCTCTCACCAGCCTCCACTTCCCACGGAGCCTGCAGTGCTAATGCCCAGGGGACATGGGGTGTGGCCTCTCACAGCCCAGGCAGGGGAACCCCCTCACTGCAGCTCTCCTGGGGCCTCTGCCTGGATGTGAGCCATGTCCAGCACGCGCCGCAGGGCCAGGGAGGGCGGTGCAGGCCATCCAGCCATGGACACTGCAGCCCCTGACCACACGAAGCAGGTCCAGCAGGGAGCAGGGAGCAGGGCGCTCCCTCCCTCCCCCTCCCCATCCCACCCGATCTAAGGCCTGGGTGGGGCCAGGTCACAGAGGAGCTGCCTGATGGGGACCCTAGATGAGCTCTCCCCAGACCCTGTCACCCCCCCTGCACAGCCTCACGCCCAGCCCCTGCCAGCCGGCTGGACATCGGCCACCAGGCAGCTCCAGGCAGGACTCCCATGGAGGCCAAGAGCAGCAGCAAGATCCAGCCTCAACACCAGGGCCGGGATCTGCAGCCTGAGGAGGTTCCTGGGGATCCCCGGGCTCCCCCACTCTCAGAAAAGGACCTGAGACTCCTGTCCGCTCCCAACATCAGGGAACTTCCTCACCCCTCTCCTCACTCAGTGGCTCCTGCCCAGCTCAACCGCTTCCCACCTTGTTTAAGGGGGAAGCAGACACCCCCGCACCCTGCGCCTCCTTCCTGACCCAGCCCACCACCCCTGCGACACCCCACTCTTGCGACACTCCCACCCCTGACATCCCAGCCCTGTGACCCCCTACTACACCCCCACCCCTGCGACACCCCTACTCAGCCTGCTGGCGTCCCAATTACTTCCCTAAAACTGTGCTCCAAGACCCCGACCCAGCCCCGGACCCTGAGCTGTCCTCAGCCTCTGTCCTGGACCCTGGGATCCCCTGATCACACGGGCACCTCCCCATTCCTCATCCAGCACTGTATCCAGCCTCTCCCCGCCTCCAGCACGCAGGCCACGCCTCCAGCGCACAGACCCCGCCTCCATCATGTAGACCACGCCTCCAGCACACAGGCCCCGCCTCCAGCGCTCTGACCACGCCTCCAGAGTGCAGGCCCCGCCTCCAACACGTAGACCACGCTTCCAGCGCTCTGACCACGCCTCCAGCACACAGGCCACGCCTTCAGCATGCAGGCCCCGCCTCCAACACGTAGACCACGCCTCCAGTGCTCTGACCACGCCTCCAGCACGCAGACCACGCCTCGCTGGACCTGCCCCTCCCCTCTGCCCTCCTCTCCCTCTGCTCCAGGCTCGGTGGGAGCCGCCCACCAGGATGTCCCCCAGCCTCAGTGTGCCTCGTGCTTGTCCTCACGCTCAAACACGCAGCGGCCTCCAGAAGGACCACAGACCCCACCCCCCATGCCCTCAGGGCGGGCGCTCATCTCGGGCTCGTCTCTGCACACGCCCCGCCCCCGCAGGCCCGGCCGCACAGCCAGGTCTGGGTGGGCGGTGCCACAGACATGCTGGGGCGGGGGTGGCCCTGTGAGCGCCCCCCGTGCACCCCCTCCCCCTCCCCCAGGGCTGACCCCGGTCCTAGCGGGTCCAGACTAAGCAGGAGGCCCGGGCAGGGTGGTGCAGGCCATGGGCAGCACAGCCCCCAGGACTGGCCATGGTGGCAGAGTGGGTCTCCCAGCCCCCTCGACCACCCCCACCCAGGGACCTGGGGCAGAGACTCTGGGCAGCCCTCCCCACTCGGCCCCCACACACGCAGGTCCCAGGCTGGGGACACGCAGGGGACAGGGCGTGGGTGGGCAGGGTGCACACAGACAGCCCGTCCCCTCCCAGGGTGCTCAGTCGTGGAGGACAAGGGACCATGGGAGACGCATCAGGGGGCACCCTCCAGGAGAGAGTAGCTGGTGGCCAGCTGAGGACAATGGCAGGCACCCAGCCTGGCAGCAGGCGGACGGGGTGCCGCCTCTGCAGACCTCGGGGGTCAGATCTAGGGGCCTATCAGGGCCCCAAGGCAGGGTCTCCCCAACTGCCCAGCAACCTGGGGCCCCAGCGGTCCAGGGACCCTGTGCCCATCGGCACCTTCTGCTCCGACTAATGTCTGGGGTCATCGGCAGAAGGCAGACATGTGCTGAGGGTGGAGATGCCCGTGGAGACTCAGGCCCCGCCGCCCGCAGACCAGGCCCCCAGCTGCCCAGCACGGGCCAGCCTCCCTCCCAGGAGTGAACTGCCTGAAGCAGTTTCCACGCGGGAACCACGAAAGGATGAGTGACCACCAGGCTGACCAGAGAGCTGCTGATCAGGACCCCCAGCTCTGCCTTCACAGCCCCCCAACACGGTCCCCCCCACGCCACAGGGCAGGAGGGGCCCCAGAGAGACGCTGCGTTGTGCGTGGGTGACTCCTGTCACAGCTCAGCGCCCCTCAATCTGGGCAAGCAACCTGTTTCCTCCCTTTGGGCAGGAGAGAGTCCCCGTGCAGATGACAGACCACAGGCCCTCTCCTCCCAGGGCCTGCATCTCCCCCGGGCCAGATGGAGGCCCCATGCAGGCCCCAGGCCAGGACGCAGAGCAGAGCTGCCTGCCAGGGTTGGGGGCTCCATTGGGGTGTCCCCCGAGCTGGGAAGTGGAGCCCCCATCTCCACCACGTCTGCACTGTGCAGCCGTCAGGCCCGTGGGGTGGGGACGGGGAGGCAGGGGAGGGGTCCCAGCCACTGAGACAGGCAGGAAGCAGGACAAGGAACAGAGGACCACCTGGGACAGACGGATCTAGCACAAAAAAGCAGCTGAGGGGGGTGGCAGGGGACAATGGAGAGAGGGACTCTGGGGAGGCAAGGAAGGTGCACTCCAGGCAGGAACACAGGGTGACAGGGGAAGCACCCCGCCATCCGGCGGGGTCCACAGGCTGGGGCAGGGGTGCAGGGTGCATGGCGGGGGGGCCGCTCGCTCTGCGGCCCTGTGACAGTCCCACAGAGGACAGAACCACACCACACGCTTTCTGTCCCATGCATTTCCTACCTGGAGGCCCCGTAGGTTTGAGCTTGCGAGCTTTCAAGTGTTTTCACACACACACACACACAAGGGGAAAGAACGGAAATGTGAAAAGAACGGGATAAGAAAGAAAATGAAAAAAAAATAGTTGAGGAGAGTGAGGGGAACAACAGAACAAAGAAAATTAGCACAAGGGTCAGTCCTGCCTCAACCGGGAGGCTGGGAGCACAGTGTGGAGGGTGGGGGGCTCCAGATGGACATTGATGGGGTGGGCAGCACCCTCTTCCCAGGTGACAAGTCCCCATATATGGCCGGTGGTAGGTGGGGCTGGCCTCTGGCTGCCAGGCCGTCACTCACTTTAGGACTCTCAGGCGAGGGCTCGGAGGGTGGAAACCCCCGGGGAGGAGAGGGGATTGGGGGATGGGAAGCTCCAGGGCTCAGCTTCACCCCCCAGGGTGGAGGGCAGGCCTGCGGGGCAGCGCCCACCCACCCCAAGGGCATCAGGCCTGAGCAGACGAGAGGCGGCCCAGCCCCCTCACCGCAGACCTCGCTCTCAGGAAGAGCCGGGCACGGACAAGTTCTGGGGCAGCCACACTCTCACCCCGGCTGCCACCTGCCCTTGCCTGGAAAGCCACCCGCTGAGCACGTGGCCTCCACCGACCGCCCCTGCCCCCCTAGGCTGCCCCTCTCTCCCACCGGAGGGCACCTGGGGGTTTCTGTCCTGCAGGAGAGGCCTGGAGCCCCCGCATGTGCAGGTCTTCCAGAGCCAGAGCTTTGCTGTGGTCTGGGGTCACTCTTCCCCCACACACAGACCCGGTCCTCGAGGGAGGATGGAGGGTCAGGGTGATCCTTGCACCTTCTAAAGTGTGGGGGCCGTTTACCTCGCGCTCTCTGGGGGTGGGGGCCTGTCTTCACAGTACCCACAACACAGGGCACCCCAGCTAGGAAGCTACGCGAGGGGGATGGAGGTGAAAATAAAAGCCACCAGCTATGAAACAAAGAGCAAAATTAACACTGAAATAAATCACACACAGACCTCCTTTTTGAAGAGCACATACATTTTAAAGAAAAAGAACAACACACAAAAAAACAACCAAAATAATGAACAACAAAAAATGGGGTTTCCGAGGCGCGGTGGCATGGGCCCGTGGCGGAGGCGGTACCTGTACATGGGCACAGTGACCGTGCGCTCGTAGTACTGCCACGTGGAGTGCAGGTCCGTGCGCGACAGGTTGGTGGCGTAGAACCTCCAGGCGGACTGCGCAGGAGAAGCGCAATCAGGTGCAGGCGAGAGGGCCCCGCCCACTTCCCTGGGCCCCGCCCACTTCGCCACGGCCCCTCCCACATCTGAGGACCCCGCCTACTTCTCCAAGGCCCCTCCCACCTCTGAGGACCCGCCCACTTCTCCAAGACCCCGCCCACCTCTGCGACTGCCCCTCCCACCTCTGAGACTGTCCCACCCACCTCTGTAAAACCCCTCCCACGTCTCCAAGGACCCTCCCACATCTGCAAGGGCCCTCCTACTTCTCCAATGGCCCCCCCAAACTTCTCTAAGGGCCCCGCCCACCTCTGTGAGGGGCGCAGCGCCTGTCCCCACCCCCACAGGCCTGTTCACCTCTGCAGGACGGACACGCTGACTGCCCACCGTGGGACTAGGGTGGGGGTCCCTACAGCAAGTCTGCTCCGTTCCTCCTCAGTCTTAGCTGACCCCACCCCCTGCCTCCCGCGCCTGACCCGCGCCTGCAGGGGGACACGTTACACAGACAGGGAGGGTCCTGCCACGCTCTGCTCCAGGACACGCAGGGACCAGGCCCGGGCTCCCGCTGGACGCACCTGGATCAGGCCCGCGGCCGGGTTCCGCCTCTTTTCAAAGTGCTTCTGCCGGTGCTGCTCCTGGACCTTCAGGGCAAAGCCAGACCCCAAGATGCCCTGCAAGTCATCGGGGTCAGGCGGTGCCCCTGGGGGCCGCGCCCCACTTGGCCTGCACAGGCCGGGGCCCCTCGAGCTTCCCCTCCTCGGTCCCTAACCACCTGCAGACCCGGGGAGCCTGAGACCCCACGCCCACCAAGGGCCGGAAGCGGGGCGGGCCTCACCGCAGGGAGAGCGAAGAAGGAGACACCGATGAGGGTGAACGTCGCCGCCAGCAGCCTCCCGTTCCAGGTCTGGGGGTACTTGTCCCCATAGCCGATGGTCGTTAGAGTGATCTGGGGGACGGCCAGCCGGTCACACGCCAGGCCTGGCAGTGGCCACGCAGAGGCCCGTGATCCTGAGCCGGACCCTCCTCAGCTCTAACGCACAGGGCTCCCCAGGGCCCTGAGGGCTCACTGGACGCTGCACAGAGGCCACCACCCCCCCACCTCCCCTCAGGGAGTCCCTCAACCCTGCACCCCTGGGGCCAAAGCTCCCCTACTCTCTCCTCTTTCTCCTACATGCAGGGGGTCTCAAAATCTGCTCCCGTGTCGCACCCGGGAGAGCCAGGAGGCAGCTGTCACACTCATCAGGGAGGCTTCGCCCCAGGACTGAGGCCGTGGGGGGTGGGAGCAGCCAGGAACAGGGCAGGACAGGGCTACTCAGCCATGCAGCGCCGCCGTGCCACCTCGAAGGGTGACTCGTAAGCTCCGGCCACAAGAGGGGGAGGAAGGGACCGCCCAGGGCGAGGCTCAAGCCGGCTGCTCCTGGTACAGTGGGGACCCTGGGGGCTGGACGGGGGCCCCCAAGTTGGCCCACGCCAGGCCAGCACATCCTCCGTGAAGAACAATGACCCAAGTGGCCGGGACTTACCAGGCCCCACCAGAGCGCGTCTGCGTAGGTGTCAAAGTGATCGTTCTCGCCCTTCTCTGCCAAGTACACCAGAAACGAGGCCAGGATGAGGCACAGGAAGCCGATGTACCAGGCGGTGACCAGCTCCTGAAAGGCACGGCCTGTCAGAGTGCCCCCAGGAGCCCCCAGGGCCCAGCAGCGTGGCCCTGAGCTGGAGGCAGGTGGCGGGGGTGGCTGGTTTTCCAGTCCCAGCCCTGGGTGTCCCCGTACCTGTGAACCTCACACCTGGGAGGACAGTGCCTGAGGATGGCCCAGCACCCACACCTGCCAGGTTTGGGAGTGTCCCCAGGCAGCTGAGGCCATCAGCCCGACCTTGTCCCACCTTCCCTGACCTCCCGACCTCCATGGGGGGCCAGTATCTGCCTGCCCTGCCCACCACCCGCCTCAGGGCTCACACAGGAAGGAAAGTGGGGAGGGGGGCCGTAGGGGCTGGTGAGCCCACCCACAACTAGATTGGCACAGCCGGGCACGGCAGAGTCTGGGCCGCCTAGGGGCTCCCTGGAACGTGGGGAGTGGCTTGGAATACCTGCAGCCACCCCCAACCTCATCGGTGGCAACTGGGGTATTGATCCAGGTGCACCCACCAGCCACAGGGCGGGCGGAAGCTCATGGGACTCAGGAGAGCTGAGCAGCCCCAGACACTACCCGCCGGCTCCCCTGGCCGCGCGCGCTCACCTTGCTGTGGGCGTAGACCACGGAGCCCAGCAGCTTCCAGGTGCCTCCACGCCGGTCCATGCGGATCATCCTCAGGATCTGCAGGAAGCGCAGGCTGCGCAGCGCGGACGTGGCGAACACGTTGCCCTGGGAGCCGGCGGCCAGCACCGCGATGGAGGCGATGAGCACCATGATGTCTGCGGAGACCCCAGAGCCGAGGTTGGCGGCCCTGAGCCGGGTCTCTGGAGGGCGGAGAGACCTCCCCGCCAGCCCCGGTTCCGGGAGGACGGACCGATGGAGGCGCCACGTGCAAAGCGCCCTGCGTGGGGCCCGGGACCGCTGTCGCCCAGCCCGGCCCTGGGCACCTGGCCTCTCAGGCCACGTGAATCACGACCCTGACACCAGGCGGGCTGTCAGTCCTGCGGTCTCGCCCGGCCCCCCAGGCCCACGCGGACGCCCAGCTCCTTCCTGGGGCCCCCACCCTGCTGCGCCCTCACCCCCGGGCCTCACCGATCACACAGAAGGGCTTCCGGGCGAACTTGAGGCGCCCCCTCCAGCCGCGGTACCGGCAGCAGCAGCCCGCAGCCCAGATCCGCACAAAGTACTCCACACCGAACACCACGATGGTCACGATTTCCTGCGGGGAGCCACCACTGAGCCCGCGCAGGGACTGTCCGCTGTGAGCTGGCATCACGCCTCCGGGCCTGGGGCAGCCCCCCAAGAGGGCACGGCAGGAAGGCTGGCCCGAGGAGGCCCGGCCACCAACAGCAACGCAGACATTGCACGGTGGTTGCCATGGTGCCCACCGGCCCCTTGAGTGAGCAGCACAGAGCCCACCCCACCCCACGCCTGCCGGGAAACACCGTCTCCGTGGTGGAGGCCACCTGAGCCCCGGGGGATCCCGGGAGAAAGAACGTGGGGCAGTGGGGGCGGGGGCTGCGGGCACCCTGAGGACACAAGGTGGGGCACCCCGGCCGGGTCAGGCTGGGGCATCACTGGGTGTTGGGGGAGGGGAGAGGGGAGCTGATGCTGTGACGGATGCTTCAGTGTCACCAGTGTCAGGACCAGAGGCTGGATGGGCTGCGGCCCACGCGGCTGCAGCTGGGCTTGTGGGTGTGTGGAGGGTGGGGGTTCCTGCCGGGGAGGAGCCCAGCCTCCCTCGGCGGGGTGTGGGGGACCCCTCGTCAGAGGCGGAGCTCACCAGGATGTACAGCGCGCCCTCGGAGCTCTTCTCGTACTCCTTGATGGTGGAGAAGACGGACAGCACTAGGCAGGAGAAGACCAGCAGGAACCTGCGTGGGGGTGAGGGGCACCCTCAGCCGCAGGGGCGGGGCCAGAGCCCAGGCCACGCCTCAAATGCCCCAGGCCACGCCCCCAGCATCCCAGGCCCGCCCCCAGCTGTCCACATGCCCTGCCCCCAAATGCCCCAGGCCCCGCCCCAGCCATCCCAGGCCCCACCCCCAAAATGCCCCAGGCCCTGCCCCCAGCCACCCACATGCCCTTTCC
>PVKE010044458.1:0-13008 GCA_004027555.1 Craseonycteris thonglongyai | reverse complement strand
TGGTTAATATCTGATTTAAGGTGAACTGAACTCTCTAGTTTTTCTCAGATCTCTAGTTCACAGTTCTTTGCACTGTCAGTTCCTCTCTTGATAGACTTTCTGTTGTCCCTACAGAGTTGATCTGATCAGAGAAGGTATCACTGGAGATGACCACAGAAAACAAGTCACATCACCTTCCCTTTAGCCATTCTAGTTGGAAGACACTAAGCCAAGTCAAGTTGAAAAGTGAAACTTTTATCTAGGAGGATGAGGAATGCCAAAGATCTTACAGATACCTATGCCAATTCTATCAATCATGGACAAAAAAATAAAATAAAATAAAAAATCACTCAAACCCTGGGACAAATGTTAACTTTTGACAAGACAAGCATAATTAGTGAACCAATCAGTTTAGGTTCTCTTCTGCTCTCACACATACCAGCTTCTCGTCCCCCTTTTGCCCTCTCCCCACACTTTATAATAACCATCCAACCATGTAAATTCCCTGATGCAAGTGTCTGTTAGTCTCCAGCAGAAGTGTCAGTGCTCATAAATCTTGGCCTTCCAGATTGCACTGCAGCTATTTATTGTGGGGAAGGGGACAGCAGGCCACTAAACAATAGCAAGAAGAGATTGGCCTAGCAGTAACTACTCTGGTTACAGCGCTGCAATTCATGGCAGCATTTTGCTGGGAGTATGCACCATCAGGGAGGAGAAACATAAAAAGGGGAATCTAGGCTGTAAATAGTTTATTTCGGCAATTCCTGATGTTAGCTGAATCATACTTTAATACAGAAATACATGAAAGCACCACTCCGGAGGTGACATGTGTTGCCACCTCATTACTCTTTTCAAAAGGGTCTTCCATCAGAGAGACAACTTGCTACAAATTATAGTGAAGGAAACAAAACCCTCATGCACAGTCTTATTAACTGGCCAGGAGGAAATGGAACCACTAGGATTCAAGCCAGCAGAGACCCAGAGCAACAAAGGACATGCATAGGAAATAAAAAGACAAATAAAGGAAAAGGTAGTGTAAGAGTCTACTCCTCAACTGCATATCAGAATTTTTTAAAAAGTAGCTCTCATTTCCCCCATTTCCCTTAATGCACCTAAATTAGGCTGACTTCCCCAGTGAATCCTACCTTCATGTTCCTTCTCAGTGGTTCCCACTTTCTTGATCTTCCTGGGAGATTTCATAAAGAGGGGGAAGATGGTTCGTAAACCAAGAATGTCAACAAATTTATGGCAATTGTCTGTGCCCTCAGGTCCAATCATGGCATGGTCCAGTACTTTCAAGGCACTGCTCCGAGAGATCTTCTTTTCTCTGAGAACAAAAGAGGTTTCATGTAAGGCATTTCATGGGGATGCTCTATTTTTTAATAAAAATAATAAAGTTTTTAAATAATATTAATAAAGAAGTGTATTTACTCATTATAATGAAAAAATAAAGAAAAAAATTTAAATATCCACCAATGAGACAATTATTACATTATGGCTTATCTACATGGAATGCTATACACCTTTTAATAATTATAAGGGGCTATAATAAAATTAACAACTTCTTGTGGTCAGAATGATAAGAACAAAAGGCACCACACTCAAAATTCTATATGAAGCATTACCCTAATATCAAAGGTTTAAGAATTAGAATTAGAAAAGATAAACAATTTTCAAGAAAAAATAAAGATGATTTCCCCCACTCCCCCACTTTAGTCCAAAGGTCATAGAATAATCCTGCCACTAGCTACTGCTCTTGTACTTTTCCAAGGAGAGATCATTTTCTATAACCCTACACTGTTTTCTTTAAGACTCTATGAGACAGAGAGGAACAAAGCAGGCATTTCATATCTCTTAATACAGCTGGTAAATCCACCAACCAAGCCATTATTCAGTATTTACTGAGCACTTAATATTGTGGGAGGCACAAGAGAAAACCAAAAATTAACACGTGGTTTCTACTTTCAGAACCATTTAAATGTATTTAGGGAGACTAAACTAATATGAGGTAATCAGGGAAAAGTATAAGTCATATAATTTTTCCCCCTCACATACTATTCAATCTACAAATATTTACTGGATACCTCTTTTGTGAATAGAACAGATCAAGTCCCAGTTCTCATGAAGCTTAATTCTAACAGGAGGAGACAAATGGAAACAAACGTAAGATACTTGACAGTGGTAAGTGTCATGGAAATAAAGCAGTGTGAAAGCATGACTGGAAAGGATATTTTAGGTTAGGTAATTAGGGAAGGCCTCTTTAGAGGTAACATCGGCATTGAAATCTGAGATGCACTTGTCATGCACATGTTAGGGACAAAACATTAAAAGGCAGAAGGAACAGCAAATACATGGGCCCTAAGGTGAAAATGAGCCGCCATGGTCCAAAAACAGAGAAGATTGATTGGCATGTTTGAAACATACCAGTGTATAGCTCAAATCAGAAAAACATGGGTTGTCTGAAAGGCCATGACACCTAGTCTTGTAGGACCAAATAAGGGCTCCAAGTGAAGAATTGACTTGATGAGTTAAAAAGATATAATTCAACATGTTTCTTCTGAAACTGTTGTTATGTGTTACTTTAAAGTGAGACAGAGAAATTATATATATCTGGGGGAGTATGAGGAAAGACAGATATGTATGTAAATATTTGAAAGGAGGTGAGAAAGTAAGAGGGGTGAGTGTGGGCTACTCATTAGTAAAGCCTAGAGAAGAGTCTATCAACTTGAGAGGAAAGCCAGGGTTAAGATTTCTTTAATTACCGGTATTAAGAACATGGGCAATTTAACCACATGTTAAGAGTGTCAAGAAACTAATGGTGGTGAGGAGACTAAAGACTAAAAAGGGCTAGAATTAATAGATGGAGTAGGCGATTGGCCAGCCAAGGGGAGGAAAGCCTGATGAAAAAGGTGGTAATAACATAATCTAAAGCCCTTCAGCCAATTTCTTAGGTGAAAGCCAAAGCCTTTGCACACACAGTCTTTTGTAGAGGAAACGCTACTAAACCATCCTGGGTCAGATGAGCCAGCCAAGACTGGGTTCCAATAAGTGGAAGAAAAGAGAGTAGGTAGAAAGTTTGCAAACAGTGCCTCTTGGTGCTAGACCATTCTGATTTATCTGAAATTGTTCCATTTTTAGCATTGGAAATATACCCCAGGAAACCCCTCAGACCTGGGCAAACTGAGATAGTTATTATCCTACTTGGTGCCAACCTCAAATATCAAGAATATATTGGAATATTCCTACTCTTATTCCTTTTGTTGCGGAATTAATCAAAACAATTCACAGACACTCACACATGACATTCAATGCCACTACTGAGTTTAAAAGGAAAAAATTGGCTACTACTTGCCAGGAACCAGCGTGGATGAACGATGTCCCCAAGTTCGAGTTCCAGCAGTGGGAATTAAAGACCGACAAAGTTGTCAGCTGACTGTCCTTATTAGGAGCAGCCCCGAATAGCTTTATTGTTTGTCTTATATAGCAAAAGTTTATCATTACAATGAACAGGCAAAGGTCAGGCCTTGGCATAGCAAAGCACTGTGTGAACAGATCTTCACAGGAGGTAACAGCTCCTTCCAATAAAGGCTTTGACATGTAGATCATGGGCCATTAATCTATTGGAGTCTGCCACCTGCCTTCATGCAAAGCTATATATACACACTTTTCTATATCTAATCACCCAATTACCCATGCCCCCAGGCTTAACCATCAAGGCCCAGGGCCGGTCCCTCCCATTAGGCCCAGGGAACTGAGGCTTTGCCATCAAGGTCCTCTGAATCCTTTCCGTTCAGGCTCACCACCGGTTCCCAACAACTACTGAGCACATGCCTTCATGCAGCAGGCACTACACTAGCTGCTCAGAACGATAAGCTCCTTGTCTTTAAGCAATTGAAGAATAGACAAATAAAAATAATTTCAATCAACAGCCTGAAGAGGTGGAAATTAAGTCCAAGGAGGTGAGAGTTTATCTGGGAGAAGTCAGTGAAGGTGTCAAATGGAAGGTGACATTGAACTGAGTCTGAAGAACGGGTATTTGCCAGGCACAAAAGAGAAAGTGGAAGTGGTGGGTGAACAGCATGTGCAAAGGCCCAGGAGGCTTGTAAGAGCATGCCACTTGAGGGAACTGGAAGTCATTTTGAATGACCTGTGGTGGAAGATGACTGAGGAGAGGCAGGCAGGAGCAAGTCATGCAGGCCCCAGATGTGCTCCCAGGGCACCTGGGCTCCATGACACAGATGTGGAGAAGCCATGAGATGTTAAGAAAAGGATAGTAGATGGAAACATTTCACAAGGTTTAATCTGGCACAGTGTGATGAAGGAACATAGAACTTAGGGGCAGGGAAGACTGTGACAAAAGTATAAGTGAAAAATTATAGAGGGGTCTAATGATGATAGTAGTATGAATAAGACATATGTGTGAGACATGACATCTTAAATATCAGGAGCAATGACATCTTAAATATCAGGAGCAAGGTAAACAAAACTCCAAATTCAGTAGGTAAGGGTTTTCTGCATCAAGATGAAATTCTAACAGGAAATCAGACAAAAAAATATATTTGTTTTTATTGGAACTGGACTTTAGCAACCTACTTTATCAACTTGAATTTACAAAGGTTATAACCAGGGCAGATAATCAGTGAGCAGAAATTAGGAAACTGAGATACAATATCCTTATTGTTTAGTCACTCAGGAAAAGTCCTCGTGAAATGAATGACAGCCTGTAATAGGGTACCTTCAGTTACCATTCAGCATGCTTTTAAACAATTTCACAAATAACATGAAATTGTTTGAAACATTAAAAGCAAAGGACTCTGGTTTATTTAGCTAACTCTCTTTTTCCTGCCTAAGCAAATTCAATAAACAAAAGATTTATAAAGTAAAACCCTTCTTCAGGCAGGCAGTGGGAGACATGTTTAAAGGGGGGCAGTAATTGCATATTGATCACCATTTAGGCAAGCTGCATGGAAGTGAACTTTGGAATATTCATTGGGTTTAAGTTCAGGCTTTTAGCAATCAATAGCTGTTTGGCCTGACTTTCTTGGGTTGACTTTATTTGAAATATTTATTCTACTGGAGGACAAGCAGTTTATCTTAGTCTTGTCTGGGTTCATCGGGTTGTCGATCATGCCATGACCAATGTGACCGTGAACATAAGCCTCCATAAAAGTGGGTGGTTGTGGGAAATGACTGCGAGTCCTCTACTGCTCCCTATGCTGCCAAAGTGAACCATGTGAAGAGGAGGAGGAGTGGGGAGAGGGATGTTTCTGTTCGTTGTATTTGCTTATTCTTCTTATACAAAAACACGTTTGCAATGAACATGCATGCTGATATAATTTTTCTTGTTCATTTGTTTTTTCATCAAATATTTATGAGGCACCTAACAGGTGCCAGATATTAAGCTAAGGATGTAGAGACAGGCACAGCTCATGCTTCAGGGGAAGCTCAGTTCACCATTTTATTTGTTGCCTTTGTTAGAGACACTTTTCTTTAAAAAAACTTTTACTGAAAAACCATAGAGAAAAAAAATTTGGTGATTTCTGAAATGTCTTTGCACCCTTCTGTTTCTGCTGCTGCTGCTTCTTTTTTTTTTTGCCTGTACAGTTAATAACCAAGATGGGTTCACTGTATGTCTGCTATACAACCCCAAACTGCATTTGTACACCATCCCTTGGGATCACGGTGGTCTCTTCTCTTTCTAACTGGAACAGCATTTTACAACAAAAATAATAAGCTTCATGTCAACATTTTCAAGGAAACTGACAATGTAATTCTTCTGTCACCCACTGGCTTTGTTGTTTCTTAAAGAACATTGAATCATTTGATACAAGGACACACTATTAAAAAGTGCTTTGTGGTGGCAAGAAGCAAATGATTTGGAGTACAGGCCATAATTAGACCTGATATATCAGAACCTTCTATTTGTAGCAAACCATCTTACCAAAGCTGTAACCAAGAACATGGAAATGGCAAAACAGTCTCAATCCAGGGGACAATGAGGACATTTTAATAGCTCAACCCTCAATGCCTGCTAAATTCTAAAATGGTCATTCCCCTATAATTTAGTTTTATTTTTGTGAATTGGATCCTCTGAATCCAATCACTCTGTTAAACTGCATAATAAATTGTGACTTAAAAAATTTTAATTTTCTCTCAACTATCCCTGACTACAAAAATACCACTTGGTTCATGTCCAAGTCTTAACATTTCTGCTGCTAGCCAAAGACCTTCTAAACATCCTCTCTGTACCTAATGTTTGACTCTTACACCAAAAGAATGAGGCCTAGCTGCCTCACATTCACAGAGCAATATTTTCTCCATCAGAAACTTGGGTTCTCTCTTCCTTTCAGTATATAGGTCTACATCCAAGAGGTTCTGCACCTTCAACTCTCCCCTCATCTTTTCTCTTTATCGAAATGCTAAAGCTAATGAGAAAATCCTTTTTAGCAGGCTACTATACTAGGATGGGTATCTGCTGCTTTTTTCACAGCATGAGTTCCATTTTTAAATATCACCTCAACAATCTTTTCTTCTTTTCCAAAATGTCTTCATCTGTCCTTTGGCAGAAACAGAAATAAACAACAGCTTTTTTCCCCCTTATTGATTCTGTCAAGCACTGTGAAATCCAGATACTCCTAACACAGGAATGAAAAGAGTCACCTGACAACTAAACTAACACCTGAGTGGGAGGGAAAACTGGAGGGGGGAAAGGCCTGTGAGGTAAGGGCAGAGAGGTTCTACGAGAGGTCCCAGAAACAAAAGCTGAGAGACTACAAATCTGCATACCGGACTTCTCTGAACACTGAGTACAAAGGTTATAAGAAATGAATATCTAATCCATAATTCCTAAAATACCGAGGAGGATGTGATAGAAGAAGAGTTGAGACGTTCAAGTGTTCCAAAGGGTGATAAATGGAAGTGTGGACACTGTGTTGGCTTCTGCTCTGAAGCCCAGGAGTTGCCTGCGGCCAAAGGTGGACTGGTGGAAACTATTAATAACTGCAAAAGGAATCAAGGGAATTTAGAGATGACAAAAACTATCTATATATACACTGTTCGATATGGTAGCCACTAACCATTCAGCAGGTGAAATGTGGCTAATGCAACAGAGAAACTGAGATTAAAATTTAATTTAGGGTAAGACTGGATGGCTCAGCGGGTTAAGCGCTTGCTTTGCAACCCTGGGAACTGAGGATCGAATCCTGGCCTGGGCCTGTGTGGACCCATATGCTGAACTGGGGGTGTGCTTCCCATGCAGGAGGCCCCCAGTTCAGCTCTTGCCCTCTGATTCAGCCCCTGGCTTGAGGAGGAGTACCTCCCATGCGGGAGGCCCCCAGAACAGTTCCTGCGCTGCACAGCCCGTGCCCACCTGTATGAAACAAAACCATGTTGAAAAACTTATGATGTACAACTATGGAGACTGCTTTGGGCCCTCCCCCTTGTCTCTCTTTGTCTCTGTCTCTGTCAAAAACAATACAACAAATCTTTTTTAAAAATTTAATTTAAATAAACTTAAGTTTAAATTTAAAAACTGATACTTGATTCTGTTACTGGGACACACTTAAGTATGTTCTGAGAAACTTGGGTATGGAAATCTACTTTTTCAACTGTAAATTGTGAAATATAAATCAAGTACTTAAATAAGAATTTAGCATTTGAATTGAGATATAAATGTAAAATACACACTGGGTTTCAAAGATTTAGTATTAAAAAAGAATGTAAAATGGCTCAATAATATTTTATTGATTACATGTTAAAATGATTTTTAATAAAGTAGGTTAAAAAGTACATTATTAAAATTGATTGTTCCTTTCAACCCAAGCTTGTCCAACCTGCAGCCCTAAGTGGCTTTGAATGCAATCCAACACAAATTCGTAAATTTTCTTAAAACATTATAAAATTTTTTTGCAATTTTTTTTAGCTTATCAGCTATTGTTAGTGTTAGTGTATTTTATGTGCAGCCCAAGACAATCTTCTTCAAATGTGGTCCAGGGAAGACAAAAGATTGGACACCCCTATACTTTCTTTTACCATGGCTACTACAAAATATAAAACTACACATCTCATTTACTTTGCTTTCTATTGGACAACATTCTTCTATATTTTCATTGTGGTGAAAACAAAGAGGTATACATCTGTCAAAATTAAAATTGTACACTTCATATGGGTGCATTTTATTATATATAAATAATGCCTCAATAAAGTTGATAAAAATATTAAATTGGGTAATATATATGTATGTATATGTGTGATAATGTGTGTATATAAATAACTATCTTGTTGGTGACCTTTCCTTATCAATAATCAGAAATGTTCAAAAGTTCACAGGGTAGAGACATGCAAAATTAACTGTTCCTCTTAATAGTTAAATTATATTACAGTTATCTAATGTTGGGCTCCCTCACTAGCTATCGAAGGTAAGAATCTTGTCTTGCTCATTTCTGTATAAGCTCAGCACCTACCATAGTACCTTATCAATGTTTTAATAGTTGCAGAACTATCCCAGACATTTTATATGTAGCCTAAATCCCACAAAATCCCTGAAAATTTGGCACTGATACTTCCTTTTTTCTCAGATTAAAAAAGAGGTCAGAAAGGTTGGAGTAACTCATCAAATATCCAGAACTAGAAAGTGAAAGAGCTATGTTCCAAAGCTACATTTGTAACTACAAAGCCCCTTATTCCACACGATACCATATGCCACCTCTCCAGGTAAGCATTTCATAGCTGATGCCTAAATCAAAGTAAAGACTAGTGTTAGGGGCAATGAAACCATAGAAATTTTTCCAGA
Organism: Craseonycteris thonglongyai; assembly: GCA_004027555.1. Classification (NCBI taxonomy): domain Eukaryota; kingdom Metazoa; phylum Chordata; class Mammalia; order Chiroptera; family Craseonycteridae; genus Craseonycteris; species Craseonycteris thonglongyai. Next base: position 4,238 of record PVKE010044458.1, on the reverse strand, counting down.
ATTTCTAGCATTACAGCCGCCTAGCCTTGAATGAGCCCTCTCTAGACACAAAGCAACTGGTCAGCTCTTGCTAGAAGATCAGGAAGGACAAATCCCTCCCAATTAAACTTTCCATTTGGGAGTCTGAAGAAGAAAAATAACATAGAACAAAGAGCATGGGAAAGAGAAAAAAGGAAATGCTGAGTCTGCTAAGATAGCTAATTAATGCAAAAGAATTAATCTAACTTTAGCACTTAAAAATGAAAAGTTAGGAGACCCTAGAGAAGTATAGTTTCTAAGCCTTTTGGAGCTCCTTTTTAATTAGGCTCCCAGAATCTCAGCATTCCAGTGTGAATAATCTATATTTTTGGTTATTTATTCAGTTCCTCACTGATGCACATTACCAAGCCACATGCTACAGGAATACATCACTTTTGCACCCAACCATCCAAAGACACTGGCAGTTCAGACCTTTAAGAAGCTTAGAGGAAAGTCCCTGCAGAGTGTAGTTTTAAGGTTAGAAGGCCCAGGAAGCCAAATGCATCTTCTTTACTTGCCATTTGCTTGAGAGAAGATGGGTCATTTCAACAAAAGAACAGGCAATTAGAAGAGTAAAGGAAGTAAACAAACAAAAGACTCAAGAGAGTAAAGCTAGCAAAAATCAGCTTAACACTAAAGGCCTCTGGATAATTTTAATGCCCTCCTCTGCACTTTAAAATAAAAATTTTAAAGCAACTCCACAAAGGAAGATTTTCGATCAATCCAGGGTCTGGTACGCACTGGACAAACAAGGAGATCTACTATGTCCCTAACCTTACATAGCATTTAAAGAGAAGATTTTAAAAACATATACCGGTACCCTGACAATCACAAATACAAAAACAGTTTTAAGCACAAAAATGGTCATTGTAGAATTTGTTGTAATAGCAAAACATTAGCAATAACCTCCATAACAACAACAGAATACTAAGTAAGCTATATTCCCTTAGAGTCCATTATGTACTTATTGAAAACTCTCATGAAGATTATGTCACAGCATGGGAAACAGCATGTTAAATTTAAAAAGAAACAGTAGAGAAAATTACATGTGTGGTAGTCCTAAAAAGCTGTTAAAAACAAGAAAACAACTGCAGAAAAAATGACTAGGAATATATACTCAAAGTTGGGTTGAAGTATTTAGGTAGAAGAGCTGTGTTTTTTCTTGAGCACAGGAATCCTGTCTTACTCATTTCTATAAAAGCCAAGCATTCAACATAGTATTTTATCAGTGTTTTAACAGCAGTTTTGCATGTCTACATTCTAAAATGTACTTAATATATATCACATTTATTAAAAAATTTTGTCAAATAAATAGTTTAACAGTTTTCTGTGTATATAAATAAAAGAGTCAAGACAACAGACTCTGATTCAAATTCATAAGGAATAATTCAATACTGATTAGTCTTCCAACCATGCAAACATGCTCTAGTATCTCTCTGTTTATAAAACTGTTCCTTGACCCTGCACCACAGTCAGTTACACCCCTTCATCTCCCAATTCACTACTCACCTTCCTAGGCAGATTTGTCAGGAGTTATTGATACCTCCGATTTACTAACAAGTTTAGGATTCTATGAGATACACTACTATGAAATCAACTATAAATACTTTAAGAAAGTAGAATATAAATAGTAAGATATACCAAGAAAATACTAAGAAAAGTTCTAGAACTGTCTTGCACATTTTCACCCCTCCTATGCCAGCCACATAAACATGCACATTTCATTATTTAAAATAATGTATAATAAAAATTTGTATAAATAAAAAATATGAATACTCTATTGTCATTAACAAACATATGGCACAGATAGGTCTACATGAGATATAAAGAAATCTGGGTCAAGTTTAGAAATTATCAGAGGCCATGTTTAGAAGTTAATAACTACCTATATTTCCCCAAACTGACACATTTAGAGGAGGAAAAAGATAGTTCCCTTCAATGGCGTAGTCCTATTACCAGCTGACACAATAGAGCACAAACTGACCAAAAAAATACGTTTTATTCATCCACTCTCACTTTAGAAAAGACCATACACACCTCTAAAGACTCTACGATTTTATATATGTAGGAAACTCAAGGGAATAAAAGACCATAGCCACATGTTCTTGAAGCCAGGCTAACAGAAGAGTTGGATAAAAAAGAAGGGAGGGCTAGGAGGTAAAAAACACACCTGAGCATGAGATTCATCAGCTGAAGACCTTCGCCTTTCAGGAAGCGCTCACGATTGGAACTGAGCATTAAGCAGGAACAGAGTGAATCAAACAAATTCTCCATCATCTCCTGCTCCTCAGCTGTGCTAGGATTGTGTCGTTTAAATACCTGACAAGCAAAGACATCAGAAAGCACAGAGCCATAAGAGACTGTCTTTTCATCAGCCAGCACTCAACATTTCCAAAGTTGTCTGTCATAATAACCCCAAAGGTAAGGAAATAGAAGTTACCCAAACAAAATTATCATCAGTTTTTATTTTATAGAAACTGAGCTTTCTGATTCATGGCTGTTAAATAAATGGCTATTAGATCATGCAAAAACAAAAAACAAACAAAAAAAACCCACTCAACTGACCACTGGGTCCATGAGTGAGTCATAGTTTGGAGATTAAAAAAATAAAGAACACTAAAATCCTTTTACTGTGAAATATAACGAAGATATAGAAAACTCCATAAAAGATATGTACAGCTAAATGAATAAGGTGATCACCCCTGAAACCACCATTCAACTCAAGAAAAAACTTTGCCAGTTTACCCCCAAAGCCTTCCATTGGCCCAACCCAAACACAACCCATTCCTTCCTCTTCTAAAAAACCCCACAATCCAGGTCAAATCTGGGCTCAATATAAGGAAGAGTTGTCCTAACCATGAGGGCTACTGAATTGCTTCACACAGCAGCTGTGGTTCTAAGTCCTGGTCTTTGCCAGAGATATATGTGGTGTGTTAAGAAGAAAGCCTTTGAACAGTATAAGCATACCCATACAGTCTACTACAAAATGATCAATAATCTTGCAGGAACAGGATTAAGCACCTTCTCAGAATTGAAAACAGATTCACATTTCAAAGCTCAATTTTTGGGGGTGGAGGCCAAGCCACTCAGGCTGCTGGCATCAAGATGGAAGCTGTATGCAAACTGACATCTCAGACACTCTCAACACTCAAGATTTTATCCAAATGATCTATTTTCAGTCCTCTTTGTGAAATAGCACAGATGAGATTTGTTAGAAGGAATCTGAACATTATTTTCAGAATGTTAGCAGAACATTTCAACTGAATTTACATTTCTTACAATAAACATATGGCAATTTCCAATTTCTCCTTCCAGCCTCCAGTACCACATCCTTCCCTATCCTCCTCTGTGACCTCTCTCCCACTGCACTAGAACTTGTGCTCCTTGAGTAGACTTCATTTTAGTGGCAGATTAAAACACAAGGAAGTGAATAATCTTGGGAGTGGGTCAGCTGGAAATAATTTGCTATTCTTGGCTCCAAAACACACACTTAAGCACGAAGCACACCTCTTTTGGGTTGAAAAATATCAAAAGACCAAGAAAATCTATACCAGATACACAGTAGTATCTGGTCTTAAGGAGCAAATGACAGAGCAAAAGAGGCAAACCACACACTTTCAGTGTAACCTCAAACCTGCCAACATACTCCAAATGCCTTGAATCACATGGCTTATTACTTCTCACAATTTCCATCTCCACCTCCCACTTAAAGCAGGCCATGCATCTTCATGGCAGACAGGAAGCATAAGAATTACTCACAGATAACTGCTGAAGAAGCACATCGATTCCATCCAGCTCCCCAAGCAATTCCCTGTTTTCTAAAAGAGGAAAAAAATAGAGGAAGAAAAAAAATGAGGCTAACTGTCAGATTTTACAGCCGTCTAACACTGATACATCAGCAAACAAAATCAATACAGCTTGACAGAGTACAAAAGCTGCACAGAGAGCGAGAGGGAGAGCAAGGGGATGCCAAAGGCAAGAGAGCTTGCTGTCATGATCTGAAACAAGCCTGGCTCCTATCCTAACAGAATATCAATACTGAGAGGGAGCCTCACCATCATTGTCCTGGAGCAATATGGCCAGTACTTCACTACAATACAGCTTGTTGGCATCGAAAGGCATCTTTGCCTGTGGGGAAATAGGAGAAATGAGAAAAAATGTTAAGGAGCCTTGCCTCTCTCCCCAGGACTAATTTTTCACAAGTACTAGGATGTGAGTTA
>PVKE010044457.1:0-13009 GCA_004027555.1 Craseonycteris thonglongyai | reverse complement strand
ATAAAAAAAAAAAAAACACATTCAATTTCTTGTTAAACTTGGCAAGAGTGGAAGTGAAATCAGGGACATATTAGTCCAAGTTTATGGGGATAATGCCATGAAGAAAATGGCAGTGTACAAATGGATTAAACATTTTTCTGTGGAAAGAGAAAGGATCACTGATGAAGAGAAGTCAGGCCAGCCAGCAAGGAGCAGAACTGAGAAAAACATTGCAAAAATTCATCAAATTGTGTGTCAAAATCATCAGATGGCTGTGAGAAACAGAGGAGACCAAGTAAACATTGATAGAGAAAAGGTTAGGAAAATCTTTACTTAAAATCTTGACATGAGAAAGGTGTGTGCAAAAAAGCTCCTGAAGGTGCTCACTGATGAGCAAAAGCAAAGGAGTCTTGAATATTGCCAAGACCTTTCGAAGAGGCAAGATGATGTTTTGGGCCAGGTTATCACTGGTGATGAAACATGGGTGTACTAACATGACCCTGAAACAAAGTGTCAAAGTGCACAATGGAAGTCAGCCAATTCTCCACAACCAAAAATGTCAATCAGTCCAAACTAAGAGTCAAAATGATGTTGCTAAACTTTTTCAATATCAGAGGAATTGTTTATTATGAGTTTGTAACAACTGTACAAACAATCAACCAAACTGACTATTTGGAAATGCTGAAAAGGCTGTATAAAAAAATTAGACAAAGAAGACCTGAACTTCTCACCAACAATTCACAGCTCTTGCATCATGACAATGCATCAGCTCCCATGGCACTGTTTGTGAAGTTTTTAGCCAGTGAATGAATAACTGTATTGTAACACCCTCCCTATTCACCTGATCTGGCCCCCAGTGGCTTTTTTCTTTACCCAAAGATAAAGGAAATATTGAAAGGAAGACATTTTGATGACATTTAGGACATCAAGGGTAATACGACAACGGCTCTGAAGGCCATTCTAGAAAAAGTTCCAAAGTTTCTTTGAAGGGTGACTAGGCACTGGCATCAGTATGTAGCTTCCCAAGGGCAGTCAGGTGACCATAATGATATTCAGCAATGAGGTATGTAGCACTTGTTCTAGGATGGATTTACAAACTTAATTGACAGACCTTGTATGTTAATGTCATCCACAGTTGTCCAAAACACTAATATTCTATTTATCAAGTGAACTCTTTACTGAAAAATCCCCAAACACCAAAATATACATTTTTTTTAAAGATTTGTTTTTATTGTTTTTGACAGAGAGATACAGAGAGAGAGATACAGAGACAGAGAGAAGGGGGGGGGGCCCAGAACAGTCTCCATAGTTGCACATCATTGGTTTTTCCACATGGTTTCATTCCACACGTGGGCGGGGCTGCACAGGGCAGGAACTGGGCCAGGATCTCACCCTGGTGAGAACCGAACTGGGGGCACTCCCCAGTTCAGCATATGGGTCCACACGGGTCGGGGCTGGGATTCAATCTTCAGTCTCCGGGGCTGCAAAGTGAGTGCTTAACCCATTGAGTCATCTTGGCTTCCCAAAATACACATTTTTAAGAACTCTTATTCCTACTATCTAAAAAATACAAATCAAACAGTTAAGTATGATATAGAAAAAAAAAATCTGTTACTACGATTGCTCATGTTAGCCATTTTTTGAAAAGCAGAAAATAGAGATGCAACAGATGATTAGGTAATCTTGTTTCCTACAGTATGTATTCTCTGGTGGGTTTATATAGCCAGTATTATTTTGAATGACTCAAGAAAGGGAGTCACTCAGCCCCAATCACCCAGGAAAATATATCCTGTGTTAGCAACGGAGCACCTGCAGTGATACCATCATACAGATGTGTCAGATGGACTGAGAAATAGAAACGACCCTTTGGGGAAACAAACAAAAAAAACAAGTTTCTGAAAAAGTATCCATTGACACAAGCACACCATATATTTCCCAGGACTAAAAAAAAAAAAAAAAGGAAAAAAAAAAATAGAATACATAAAAAAGTACTTTTTCCCATGCTAAATTCTGTGCCATTTTACCTACATTAAAGATGGTCATGACAGCGGGAATTTAAGTCAGCAAGACCCCTAGTTCTCAGAGGAACAGAGAAATACGAGAAAATGATTTGTAATTGCAATAATCACAAGAATATTTTTATTCTATTCTTCCAAATACAGTGACCCGCAATGCAGAACAGTCTGGTCCTAAATCATCATTTTTGCCAAATTCTACTTCTATCCCAAAATGATTCTTCTCCTAAGATTCACTTCCATATGTTCTTCTAGCAGCAAAGACATAGTGAATGATAAACTCTTCTTTATTGCTTTTCTCTCACCAACTTGAGATCTTTACACAGTTTAATTTTTATTTATTGGGTACTGTGCTGGCTCTGACAATATGCTAAAAATAAGATTGCAGTAGAGACTATTACTACTGATAATAATAACTAACAATTTTAATATTTATTATGCTCCAAGATTAAAATTAAATGACCTCTTTCAAGTCTCAAAATTAAATTTTCATTTCCTGCCTATTGAACCTTGAGCATAATGACCTGGTGCTTCAGTTTTCTAATCTATAAAAAATGAGGATGACAGTAGTTAGACAATAGTTCTAACTCAAGCAATTGTTATAAAGCATAAATTAGCCAATGTAAACAAAAACCTTACACACTGCTTGTCATGAAGAAAGTGCTACTTAAGTGTTAGCTTTTATTTACAGGTGATGTCGTCTAAATACACAGCTTTGAATTCATCTACATGCTCATGACTTCCAAATCTAGGACTTTAGTCCTCATCTCTCTGTAGGACTTCAAATTCATGTTTCCAAATACCTGATTTCATCTTCACAAGGATGTCTCCTAACCATTTCAAAATTATTAATAATATAGCCCATGGGACTCTTGATGTTTTCACCCCCCCACCCCAAAAGAAAATCCTAGTTCTTCTTCCAGTAGACCAAGGAAATGAAAGCAAAATGGGAGGCCATGTATAACACTGTTTAAGCATGCAGATTACACAACCAAGTGGCCTAGGTTTAAATCCATCACTTTATTAGTTGTGTGACTTTAGGTAAATTACTCTTAGTGCCCCAGCTTTGTCATCTTTAAGACTGGAAATAATAATACCGGTAGTAGCTTTCTAGAGTTATGATGAGGATTCAATGAGTTAGAAATGGTTAGAAAAGTGCCTGGTTCATACAGTACACATTATATGCATATTATATACTACTCTTATAATTACCATTATAATCATCATCATACTCTACTTAATCACTTAAACAGGTAGTGTTTATCTTTGATTCTCTCCTATTTTCCTCACACTGAATCGATCAGTACATCCTAATGGTTCTGTTCCAAAACATATCTCAAATCGAGTGGAATATGCACTATCAGGATCCTACCCTGGGGTCAACCACCAGGACTTTATGCTTGATTGCCACCATGGTCTGCCAACCAGTCTCTCTGTTTCCTTGCTTGTCGCTCTCCACCAACATTCCCGTCCACTGTCTACCTGAAACCATAATTAGACAGACTATTTTAAATATAGGGCAGGAAAAAGGTTTTACCTCCTGGTAAAACCTTCCAGTACAACCCTCTTCTCTTTTCTCGCAATTAGAATGGAATCCAAACTCTTAGTGGAGCGTCTGAGGGCCCAAAACATAAAGCCAAATCACCACTGAGTGACCTGAGACAAGCTATTGTAACAATCTGTGCCTTGGTTTCCTCATCTACATTGTGAGACCGATGTCAGCACCCACCTCATAGGCTGTTATGAAGATGAAAGGGCTTCATACATGGAAAATGCTTACACAGTACCTTACACACAGTATGGAACACAAATGCAATAGTAAACATAAGGGTGCATTTCTTTTTTAATTGGGGTTTTGAATTTCTTTGGGAAAATACACAAGTGGGATTGCTGGGTCTTGTGGTAGTTCTGTTTTTAATTTTTTGAGGAAACTTTATATTGTTTTCCATAATGCCTTTACCAATTTGCAGTGTCATCAAGCAAGAGGGTTCCTTTTTCTTCCCATCTTCACCAAAACTTGTTGTATATTGATTTATTAATGATAACCATTCTGACAGGTATAAAGTGATATCTCATTATAGTTTTAATTTGCATTTCTCTGCTGATTAGTGAAGTTGAACATCTTTTAATATGTCTGTTGACCATCTGTAGGTCCTCCTTGGAGAAATGTCTATTCAGGTCTTCCGCCCATTTTAAAATTAGAATGTTATGTTGTTTGTTTTTTTGCTATGAAGTTGCATGAGTTCTTTATAAATTTTGAATATTAAGTTCTTATTGAATGAATCATTGGCAAATACTGTCTTTCATTCAGTAGGTTGTCTTCTGTTTTGTTGATGGTTTTCATTGCTTTGCAAATACTTCTTAGTTTGAAGTAGTCATATTTTTTATTTTTTTGTTTTTTTCTCTCGTCTGAGGTGACATGTCAGTACATATATTACTAAGAGCAATATCAGAGAGTTTACTGCCTATGTTCACTTCTAGAAATTTTATGGTTTGGGATCAATCATTTGTATCTTTGATCAATTTTGAGTTTATTATTGTATGTGGTGTAACAAAGCAGACTAGTTTCACTTGTTTGAATGTATCTGTCCAGTTTTCCCAACAACAGGTATTGATTAATCTGTCTTTACCCTACTGTATGTTCTTGCCTCCTCTGTCATTTATTAATTGACCATAGAGGAATGGGTTTATTTCTGAGTTCTCTATTCTGTTCCATTGATCTATGTGTCCATTTTTATGCCAGTGCCATGCTGTTCCGATTACTATAGTCCTGTAGTACAGTTTGATACCAGGTATTGTGATACCTTCTGTTCTTTTTCAAGATTGCTGTGCCTATTTAGAGTCTTTATGTAGTTCCATATAAATTTTAAAATTAATTGTTCTAGTTCTGTAAAAAAAATGTCATTGATATTTTGATATGTAATGGATTGAATCTGTAAATATCTTTGGGTAATATAAACCTTTTAATGATGTTAATTATTTCTATTTATTAGCAGGGTGTATGCTTCTATTTATTTGTATTTTCTTCAGTTTCTATCTTCAACATCACAGTTTTCTAAGTACTTATCTTTTATATCCTTGGTTAAATTTATTTCTAGCTATTTTTTGATGCAATTATAGGTGAGATTGTTTTTTTAATTTCTCTTTCTGATCATTCATTATTGATGTATAAAAATGCAACTGATTTTTAAATAATGATTTTGTATGCTACTTAACTGAATTTATCTATCAGTCCTAATAGTTTTTTGGTAAAATCTTTAGCATTCTTTCTGTATAGTACCATATCATCTGCAAATAATGACAGTTTTACTTCTTCCTTTTCAATTTGAATGCCTTTTATTTCTTTTTCTTGTCTGATTACTGTATCTAGGACTTCCAATACCATGCTAAAATTGAATAGAAATGCTAAAATTGGAAATCTTTGTCTTGTTTCTAATCCTATGGAAATGCTTTTAGCTTTTTATCACTGAGTATGATGTTAGCTGCAGGTTTGTCACATACAGTCTTTATTATGTTGAGCTATGTTCCCTCTATTTTTACTTTGTTGAGTGTTGTTTTTTTTAATCATAAATGGATGCTGAATTTTGTCACTTTTTCTGCTTCTATTGATCTGATTGTATAATTTTTATCCCTCATTTTGTTTATGTGATGTATCACATTAATTGATTTGTGGATATTGACCAATTTTGCATCCCAGGAATACATTCCTCTTGATCATGGTGTACAATCTTTTTAATGTATTGTTAAATTTGGTTTACTAATATTTGTTGAGGATTTCTACAGCTATGTTCATCAAAAGACCTGTGCTCTTTTATATTTTTTATATTGTCCTTGGTTGGTTTTGCTATGAGCGTAAACCTGGCTTTGTAAAAGAAGTTTGGGGGCCTTTCCTCCTCTTCAATATTTTGGCATAGTTTGAGAAGAATACATATTAATTCTTCTTTTAAGTATTTGGTAAAATTCACCCCTAGGGCTGAATTTGTTAAAATTCAGGGCTTTTGTTTGTTAAAAGTTTTTCATTACTGATTTGATCTTGTTAGTAGTTATTGGTTTTTTCAGATTTCTGTTTTTTACTGATTCTGTCATAGAGAAGTATATGTTTCTAGGACTGTATATTTTTCTTCCATGTTGTTTAATTTGTTGTCATATAATTGTTTGTGGTGGTTTTTTTTGTTTTTTTTTTTCATAATGCTATGTGTTTCTGCTGCATTGGGTGTTACTTTTCTTTAATTTCTGATTTAATTTATTTGGATGTTCTTTCTTTTATTCTTGATGAATCTGGCTAAAGTTTGATTCAATTTTTTTTTTTTTTAAATCTTTTCAAAGAACCAGATCTTGGTTTTATTGGTTTTTCTATTTCTTTCTCTTTCTTTTTTTATTTTTTAGATTCAATTACATTGATTTCTGCTCTAATACTTAGTAATTCCTTCTATTCACTTTAGACTTCATTTGTTCTTCTTTTCCTAATTCTTTTAAGTGTAAGGCCAGATTGTTTGTTTGAGATTTTTCTTATTTCCTGAGGTAGGCCTATAGTCCTATGAACTTTCCTCACAGAAGTGCTTTGGCTTTGTCCCATAAATTTTAGTTGTACTAAATTCTTTTCTATATGTCTGACGTTGTTTTTTATTTCTTCCTCAAGCTCATTGTTAATCTAATCATTGTTTAGAAGCATATTTTTAACTCTCACCTGTTTGTGTGTTTTCTAGTTGTTTCCCTGTAATTTTGTTCTAGTTTCATATCATTGTGCTCAGAGAAGCTACTTGATATATTTTTAATCTTCTTAAATTTACTGAGACTTGTTTTGTGGTCTAACATGTAGTCTATCCTGGAAAATGTTCCATGTTCACTTGAAAAGAATGTATATTCTGCTGCTTTAGGGTGAAATGCTCTAAAAATATCATTAACTCTATCTGGTGCAATGTGTCATTTAATGTGTCACTGTTTATTTATTGACTTTCTGTCTGAATAGTCTGTTGATCATCAATAGGGTGTTAAATTCCCCTGTTGCGACTCTTTTACTGTCAATTCCTTCCTTTATGTCAATCAATATTTGCCTTATATATTTAGGTGGTCTTAAGTTGGATGTGTTGATGATTGTAAGAGTTATATCCTCTTATTGGATTGATTCTTTCATCATTGTGATACACCCTTTTTTTATTTTTTGTTACAGCCTTTGCTTTAAAATCTACTTTTCTGATATAAGTATTACTAACTGAGATATATTTTCATTTCCTTATGCATAAAATATTTTTTTCATTCCTTTCTTTCAGTCTGTGTGTCTTTCAATCCAAGTAAGTCTCTTGTGGGCATCACATACAAAGCTATGTTTAGAGCAATGTATTTTAAGTGGCTATTTGCCTAAATTTGAACACATTTTTAAATGACTACCATTTTACTCACCCCCTTCTACATTTTTTTGGTCATTTTTTACTTCATGTGTGTGTTTGTAAGCATCTCTTCTCTTGTTGTAATTACACATGATCTTTCTACCTTCGATTTTAATGTTTGTACAAGCTTTATAGTTGGATGATCCACTGCTTTTACTAAGCACTTTCCCTTTTCAGTGAAATTTACTCTTCCCCATATTATCTAATTCATAATATTTATCTTTTCTTTTCTACTTAAAGAAATCCATTTAACATTTATTGTTATACTGGTTTAGTAGTGATGACTCTCTCAGCTTTTTCTTTCTGGGAAACTTTTGGTTTCAAATGATAGTCTTGCTGAATAGAGTAATCTTGGTTGTAAGTTTTAGCCTTTTATTATTTTGAATATTTTGTGTCATTCTCTTCTGGCTTATAATATTTCTTTTGAAAATAATCAGTTGATGATCTTATAAAATCTTTTTTTCTACACTGTTTTATCTCTTGCTATTTTTAAGATCCTTTCTTTGTCTTTAACCCTTCACATTTTAACTATGATGTGTCTTGGTGTGAGTTTCTTTGGGTTCATCTTGTTTGGGACTCTGCACTTTCTGGACTTACACAAATGTTTTCTATTTCAGCTTACGGTAGTCACTATTTCTTCAAATAGGGTTTCAACTCTTGCTCTGTCTCTTCTGCTTCTGGTATCCCTATCACGTGAATGTTGTTATATTTGATGGTGTCCGTGAGGTTCCTTAAACTTTTCCCATTCTTAAATTTTTTTTTTTTTTTTTACTGTTTTTATTGGATTTTCTGCTACCCTTTATTCCAAATCACTGATTTGGTCCTTTGCCTCATCTAATCTGATGACTCTGTTTTTGGTAGATTACTTGTCTCCATTTTGTTTAGGTCTTTTCTGGTGGTTTTTTGTGTGCTTGTTTTTCATTTTTGACATGTTTCTTTGTCTCCTGATTTTGAATGACTCCCTACATTTGTTTCTATGTATTAGGTAGGTCTGTTATGTCTCCTGCTATTTACAGAGTGACCTTATGTATTATAAAAGGTGTCCTGTGACTCCCAGTAGTGCAGTTTCCATGGTTACCAGAGCTACATGTTTCATGGGTGTCTCCTGTATTGGTTGTGTGTGCCCCACATTGTAGCTGGGTCTTGACTTTTGTTGGCATATCATTTGTTCGGTTGTAAGAACTCTTTGTGACTACTATGGAAGAGCTGTTGTTCAGTGGCTGAACCCCAGAGTGTGAGTCTCTCTAGTGAGGCTCTGGTGCTAGCCAAGGTTGCTCTTTGGGTGTGTTGTTTGTGATGCTGGTTGGGTGGGGCTCTGGTATTGTCTGTATCTGACCACTGGGTGTGTTGGATCTAGAGCCTCTTGTGAAGCGTTCTAGTGCAGGCCAAAATAAAGGCTGCTTGTGCCAAGCTTGAGGTCACTTGGTAAGATCTACAAAGGTCTGCCACTTGTTGCCACTTGTGCTGGTCTTAGAAGCAGTTGGAAGATGCTACCCTGCAATCAGAGGCTTGATGCCACTCTAGCTGGGCTTGGGACCCTTTTTTGGGCATGGTGATGATAGCTGAGGACAACTACCCACTTGTTCCAGGCTTAACGCTACTTATTTGGAGCTATGCTTACAGACGAAGACTGGCCACCACTTATGTCAAGTTTGAGGTTACTTGATTGAAGTTACAAAGCAAGTTGAGGCCAGTCACTTCTTGTGCTGGACTTCATGCTTCTTGGCAGGAGCTACAACACACACTGAGGTTGGCTGCTGCTTGTGTGAAGTTTGCAGACCTTTGAGAAAGTCTTCAACTCATGTCTAGGGCAGCCAACTACTTATGTGGGGTTTGAAGTTTTTTGAATGAGTCTGCAGCATGAGCCAAGTCCTGCCACTTCTGTGAACAAGCCACTGGAAGAGGCTCAGGCCAGGAGAATAAGGTGGATGAAGCAAGGTTTTAGATGATCCCAGGACAAGGCAAGTGGTTTAAGCCAAGTTAATGGAGAGCACAGATTTGCTATATGTTTGAACTAGGCTAGTTGGGTCAGAGGAGAGCTCAACAAAGGAACAATGACACCTGCAGAGCTTCTGTCCCCAGAAAGAGTTTCCAGACTTTTGTCTCTCCAGATTTCACTCTGAAGTTAGTCAATAACTTTCTCTCCATTTGTCCCTGGTGCTTTTTGAGCTTCTGCCCCTGTGCTGGAGCTTATAACCAGTGAGTGTGTGAATGAGTTAGTCTGTGCATGGGCCCTTTAAGTAAAGCACCTTGGTCTCTAGAAGTTCTTTGTCTTTCTCAGACACAATCCCTACTGGTTTCTATACCCAGATGTTATAAAGATTGTTCTTCTCGTCACTGGCTACCCAAGCTTGGGAACCCAGGCTGGAACCCCCTGCTCCTCATGGGGGACTTTAGCAACTAAGATATCCCTCCCATTTCTTAATTACCACTCCATGGGTGTGGGTCCTTCAAGTTTCACATCTCTGCTTTTCCTTCCAGTCTCAACATTGGTTGCTTCATTATATCCTTAGTTATAGTAATTCTGTTCAGTTAGTCTTCAGGTGGTTTTCAGTGATAGATGTTCTATAACTTAGTGGTAATTTTGATGTGATCATGGGAGGAGGCAAACACAGAGTTTTCCTACTCTGCCCTCTTGACCAGAAGTCTGTCGCTATTTAGGTGCTTTTTAGCATAAGATTTGGTTTAATCCAAAAGCTATATAAAGGGTCTATATAAACATAATGTCAGTAGACAAATCAACAAATATGTAGCATATTGTTTTTGCATTCATATTATATCTATATCTATATCTATATACAGATATATAGATATAGATATAGATATTTTTTTTACCAAACCTGTGCTTTTCCAGCAGTCTCCAAAGTAACTAATAAGTAAGGAGAATTCTTTAGGATGATATTAATTTGGCTGAATTCAGTTGCAAATTATTTTCTCTCCTTGCAGATGTGAATTAGCTGAGGTGTGAAATCATCATCACACATTTTGCAGATTTCTGTGGTACTTGGAGCATTTCTTTAAAAAAATAAGCAAAAACTAAAGCTGTAGGAGAATTTGCAATGCAGCTGGAAATAGCAATCTCTGATGAGCAAACTAAATCAATAAACAAAATTAAATAACGCTCTGGAAAATGATCCTGCTGTAAGCACTCCATGGCACTGCTTCTCTGACCTCCCCTTGCTAAGGTCAGGAGCCAGGACAAACTCAAATCTTATGAATACTGTCCTTTAAGACTGACAAGAACCAAATTTAAAACCAGATGCTCATATGAAAAAAAAATTAAGAGGCAGCCTGAAACACGTTACATGAGAATATTATTTGATCATGTATAACTGAAATTCCAGCCATTTTAGTCTCAAAATATTGAGCAATCAGGAGTAATGCTATGAATGCACCCTGTAGTAATTAAGTGATTTTGTGTGTTACTACAAGACAAATGACGATGTTGCAAGTATCTCAAAAGGGCACGTAAAAAACAAGATTAAATAAGCTACTAACAACAACAAAAAAGTTTTGCCTATTAACACTTTACAGGTTTTTATAGTGAAATTAGTGCTTTATAAATCTCAAAATGGATCCCTACAATCTATCAAACACTGTTCATTGGCAACTATTCAATGTTAACTAGAAGAGTCCCCAATATGCTGGGCAGTGAAGAACACTTCATTCAGTACAAACAGCTCAGCTGTGATACAGTGTGGCTGTGGGAAAGTGTGGCTATGGAATAGCTCAGTGGTGAGAAAGCTCAGTTGAAGAACAGCATGGCCGTGAGAGAGCACAGTAGTGGTACAGCTCAATTATGATACAGCAGAGTTGTAGAACAGCATGACTCTAAGGCAGCCCTGTGGTGAGGTAGCCCTGGGGTGAGGCAGCTTCAGTGTTGCAGCTCAGCCCCACTTTTGCAGCTCTGCTTCACTCTGCACTGGCAAGACAGTTCCACTCCACTCAGTACTAGCAAGACATTTGCGCTGAGATAACTTCATTCAGGTCTGCAGAGACAGCTTCAGTGTTACAGACCCAGGCAGGGAAATGGAGTCTTTGGTGGAAACAAGAAGTGTATTCCAGGAGACAAACGGGAGCTAATTTATATAGAGAGAAGTCCCCACACCTCTTCCCTGATTGGTCCATTGCCATGTAAATGAGGATTCCAAATCCCCAGTTTGGTCCAAAAAGCACTATCCTGATTGATTAGAATGGAGCTGTTCTGACTGGTCACAGATGACCATGTTAATTAGTATATGAGGTCTGACAATTAAGTTTGCAAACTCATCCTAGAGAAAGTGCTACATATTTTATTGCTGAATATCACTATGGTCACCTCTGAAGTATTCCCTTTGGGAAGTTCTGCACTGATGCCAGTTCCTAGTTCACCCTTTCAAGCAAATTTTGGAACTCTTTTTCTGGAATGGTCATCAACACCATTGTCACATTACCCTTGATGTTCTAAATATCATCACAATGTCTTTCTTTCAATATTTCCTTTATCTTTGGGTAAGTAAAAAAAGAAATTGGGGAACAGATCAGGTGAGTAGGGAGCGTGTTCCAAAACAGTTATTTGTTTACTGGCTAAAAACTCCCTCACAGACAGTGGTGTGCAAGCTGGTACATTGTTATGATGCAAGAGCCATGAGATGTTGGTGAAAAGTTCAGGTCATTTTCATCTAACCTTTTTATGTAGCCATTCCAGCACTTCCAAATAGTCAATTTGGTTGATTGTCCAGGTGGCACAAATTTAGAATGAATAATCCTTCTGATATTAAAAAAGAAGAGGTAAGCATCATAATTTGACTCTTGATATGAACTGATAAAACATTGTTGGTCATGGAGAACTGGATGACTTCCATTGTGCATTTTGACACTTTGTTTCAGGCTCATATTTGGTACACCCATGTTTTATCACCAGTGATAACCTGGCCCAAAACATCATCTTGCCTCTCCAAAAGGTCTTGGCAAACTTCAAGTCTCCTTTACTTTTGCTCATCAGTGAGCTCCTTCAGGACTTTTTTTGCACACACCTTTCTCATGTCAAGATTTTCAGTGAAGATTTTCCTGTTTCTCTATCAATGTTTATTTGGTCTGCTATGCTTCTCACAGTCAGTTGACAATTTTGACTCATAATTGGATGATTTTTTGCAATGTTTTTGTCAGTTCTGCTCATTACTGGTCACCCTGAAATCTCTTCCTTAGTTGATGCTTTCTGTCCCCTCAGAAAAACAGTCAATTCATTTGTACATTGCTGTTTTCTTCATGGCATTATCCCCATTAAGTTGGACTAACATGTCCCTGATTTCACTTCCACTTTTGTCAAGTTTAACAAGAAATTTAATGTTTGTTCATTGCTCTAATTGAAGCTCTGACATTCTTGTGACAGCAAATGAAACACACAACAACAATAATGAATGCCACTTGGCAAGCTATCACCACATATCAACACAAACACAGCTGTGAGACACTGATATACCAAGGTTATGAAACCTTACTGAGTTGTTTGTAGAGTGCTGCCAATATAAGTGAGTGGTGGCAAGTTTGTGAACTTAAATGTCAGACCTCACATAGCAACACAACTTCCATTGAATGGGGATAGTCTCAGTCCTATTGGTTGAATTATGATCCCAGGAACTCCTTTAT
>PVKE010044456.1:0-13007 GCA_004027555.1 Craseonycteris thonglongyai | reverse complement strand
GGGGGGAGGGATAGTTGGGGGTGGGGGTGGGAGTGGACATCGGATATATGGTGATGGAAGGGGAGCTGATTCTGGGTGGTGGGCACATAATGCGATGCATAGGTGATGTGATGTAGACTTGTACATCCAGAAACTATCTAATTGTTACCAATCAATGTCACCCTAATAAATTTAACAATAAAAATAAATAAATAAATAAAAATTTGAAAGTGATGCTAGTTATATTTTTAGAATTGAACCACAGTTGAGAGGTAGCACAGACTGAGTCCATGGACAGTAGAAATTTATTAAATCTTTCTTAAAAGTTTTGTATTTATTTATGTATTTATGTATGTATGTATGTATGTATTTTAATTAAAGAGGACTCATGAACTGTATAGAAAAATTCACAACTTCCAAATGACTGGACTTAAATTTATGAGTTCAAGAAGGAACAAGTACCAGCAATCCTCATTAGTTTACAAAATACTCCTAAAACTATTAAATACTTTAAAAACTTTTAAAACTAACAATGCTGTTTTAGGTCTTCATGAAGTAAGATATGATGCAGGAGATTGTATTGAGCATCTTGACTCCATACTTTACAGCACAAAGTCAAAACTATTGACATTTACAGAATTTGATGAATAAGTTTAAAAAAAGACAGCAAGGCTAAAAAATTGATGATGGTTTTCCTGAGTTACACACACACACACACACACACACACTCTTAATTAATACTTTGGAGCTCCTAAATCTGTGTCAAAGATCACATTGCTAAATCATCAAGAGCAAGACTATTGATTTTTATCTAAAATCTATCACAAACACCTAATTAGTCATCCCAGTAAATTAAATATTTTTATACAAAGATATATTAAAATGTGAGAAATATAAAAGAAAAAAAAATTGGGGTTACACAAAGCAAGTGACTAAGAGTTACACTGTTAGTATATTTCAGGGTGGCGAATTCTGCTCTCTTTCACTCATTTGGAATAAAAATTAAACATAGTATAAGATTTACTAATAAAAAATTTTACCAAATTTATACAGACTTTTTTCAAGTCTGAATTAAATATAAAAATGTCTTTTGAGTCGTGATATATCACTTCCTTTTTTTTCTTAAGATTTTTTTTATTATTATTTTTGACAGAGATAGAGACAGAAAGAGAGGGAAGGGGGAGGGCCCAGAGCAGTCTCCATAGTTGTACATCGTTAGTTTTTTGACACACTTTCATTCCACATGGTTGGGTGCAAAGTCACGCAGGGCGGGAACTGGGCTGGGGGCTTCCCGCATGGGAGGCACATCGCAGTTCAGCATATGGGTCCGCCTGGGCCAAGGCCAGGACTGGAACTTGACAATGGGGCTGCAAAGGGAGTGCTTAACTCACTGAGCCATCCTGGCTTTTCCTCATTTTCTTTATACATTTTTATTATTTCTTCTTATGACTAAGAACATTAAGAGAGAGCTGAAAACTTTAAAAAGGTTGCACATGCACACACAGAGACAGCAACAGAACATATACACAATTATGCTTGTACTAGAGTAGATTGTCTATTTTACGTACTCTTCACAAGGACTGAAATGAATGTACTTGACTTCATTATGACAAGGCCTATAAGCGAGGAGATACAAGGTATTCAGGGAGCACAGAATACAGAAAAATAAATAAGACCTGGCAGTTGAGAAAAGAATTTCTGAAAAACTAAAAAGCTAGAGGTTGAATTAATCAGTC
This sequence comes from Craseonycteris thonglongyai, assembly GCA_004027555.1. NCBI lineage: Eukaryota > Metazoa > Chordata > Mammalia > Chiroptera > Craseonycteridae > Craseonycteris > Craseonycteris thonglongyai. The sequence continues at coordinate 11,292 of PVKE010044456.1, read as the reverse complement.
AACAAATGGGGAGAAGAAAAAAATATTCTAGGAGGAAGCATATTTGTGAGTGGATGTAGACTGAAAGATGGCAAAAGACTGAGATAGGTAAAAAAATACCAGATAATAGAGAACATTAAAAAATATGGCAGTAAGATTTTATAACATTGGAGAACCATTGAAATATTTGAAGTTATATAGTACAATTATTGTGCATTTTGGAAAGATCATCATCAATCATGCTATTAATGGGGTGGAAAATAAATTAGAAGTGGCAAGAATGGACGCAAGGCGGACAGTTTAAGGAGCTGTTCTAGAGAAGCTGGGATAGCTCAGTGGGTTAAGCACTCACTTTGAATCCACAAGGTCTAGAGATCGAGTCTCAGCCTGGCCATGGCTTGTGGGGACCCATATGCTGAACTGGGGAGTACTTCTCCTGTGGAAAGCTCTGGTTTGGTTCTTCCTAGGGCACACTTCCCACGAGGGAGGCCCCTTTCTGGTTCCCACCCTATGCAGCCCCATATCCACCTTTGTAAAAGTAAACTATGTAATCAACTGATGACGTACAACTATGGAGACCGCTCTGGGCCATCCCCCCTTTTCTTCTCTCTCTCTCTCTCTCTCTGTCAAACAATAAAAATAAATCTTAAAAAAAAATGGAGCTGTTCTAGGAATCTCGGTGTTAGACATTGAGTAGTGATGATGAAATAATGTACAAATGAAAGAAATGTTAACATCTAGAATCAATAGAATTTGTTGAGTTATTTGAGCTGGAAGAGAGAAAAATAAGAGTAAACCCTAAGATCATGGGAGATGGGATAAATTTGGCAAGTTTAAATTTAATTAAACTCATTAAATGATGTTTAATCTTTAAAATGTTGAATTTATTTTTTCTGTATATGTTTTAAAGAGGCAGTTATGATAGCTACAGATCAGAAAACTTATCTTGCTTAGAAAAAAAAAAATTAAGCCATGAAAGTAGTTAAGATTTCTAATAGAGGATATGTTCAATAATAAGAAAAGATGGTCTAGATGAATTTTTTAGTAATACTAACATCTAAAGAATGATCAGAAGAGTTTGATGAGAAGGAGCTAGAGAAATAGGAGAAAAATCTGGGAAAGAGGGCCTTCTGGAAGCCAAGAAAAAAATGTTTGAGAAGAAATTGGTATACAATCATTGGTTCATTTGTTCATTAATCCACAAATATTCACCAGGTTCCTACTTTGCATCAGACACAAGTGTGGAAAACCTATATGTGGGCTCTGCACTTAGGGAACTTACAGTAAAGTGGGAAAACAAACATAAATCAAACAATCCCACCCATAAATATGTCATTGCAAATTTCAATAAATAATTATAAAGATCTATAAAAGTGCAAAGCATATGAACTTCTATTCTGTGAGGTCTGAAAAATCCGTCTCAGGAGGTGAACTCTGACTTAAGTTTTGAAGAATAAGGAGCTAGTAAGGCGTGGAGTGGGAGAGGGAAAATGTGGAAATGCAACAGTGACACCAAAGACCTATTATATGAGGGACAGGGTCAAGTTTTCTGAGCCCTAGGAGTTATTCTGAAAGTTTATTTCAGCATTAGAATTAGGGTTGAAAAAACGAGCCACATATTAAACCTGACAAGCTCAGAGGAGGCCAGCATGGCAGGCCTTACAAACCCAGAGACAAATTAAGCACATAGGATGGTCTAAACATAAAATTCCTAACTAGAAGTGCCTGTAGCTTACTTAATGAAGGTCAAATTTTACTGTAAGTACGCCTGCCTAAAGTCTTTTTTTTTTCACTGGAATGTCAGTGTGATCACTCAGGGCACAACTCACCACAACCCAGAACAGGAGAGACCTCAGAACTCTTTATTATTATCTCGTTCCCTGAATACCATCTCTATGTACTATGAGTGTTATTGATAATTATTAATTATCATGTACCGGCTAATATAAAAGAAGTGTGTGTCTCTCCAGTTTATTTTGTATCCAATCCCAGAGATTTCTCTGCTTAACATTCTCCCACTAGCTTAATCAACCACCAATTGATTCCATATAACCCTCCCTATCTATGTCTTCTCCTTAGATTCTAATGTATAAAATAAGATGAAAAATTGCCAGTCTCCAGAGCTTTTTCTTAACCCATTAAGATTTTGCTTCTTAACAATGGTCAGTTTGGCTCAAATAAACTCATTAAATAAACTTCTCTACAGGTTTTGATATTTATTACAATGGCAGAATGATCTTAGCTTCTAGGAGTTTTATAAAAGTAACTAAATTATTACTTTTAGACAAACAACCATGTAGGGAAGGTGGTCCTAAACAGATAAGAATATTGAGGTTTGGAACATTTATTCCAGACTGAGAGGTAATTGTGAGGACTATAAACTTATTGTTTATTATTTTATTAAATATCTCCTCATTCTTTTATATATGTGAAATACTATAGGGAAGAATGAGTGCCATATTTTTTTAAAAATCAACTTTATCATTATTATTATGATTCAAGAAATAATTTATCACAAATTTTAAGTGGGTAATTCAATGTTTGGTAACTTTATCAAGTATTCAAATTGTATTTTAATAAAAATTTTATACATCAATCAATGAATTTTCCCTCCTTTGGATTCCAAGAGATAATCTATCATGCTAAAACAATGAACTGTTTCCATTTACTGAGGGCAACTTTAGGTGCTTGATTCTTCTTCCTAGGAAAAAATAACACTTGGAAACCTTCAATTTAAACATTAAAAAAAAAAAAGAAAATTACAATTTTAAAACAATGTCACATTTTAAATATTACCGGTAATTTAAAATTTTTTATGAATTCTTCCTCTCCCTGTTTTTGTTTTCTTTTGATAATGATTAAGACTAGCTTACTCTGGTATCAGTTTAAAAAATAAATTACTAACTCAGGAGCTCAGTCTGTAATGGTCTGTGTTGATTTTTTAATCTATTTTGTTCATCCATAGGTAAGAAAAAGAGCCACATGGAAATAATTAAAAATTATTCAATGTCCCATGCAGGGGCCATTAAAGCTAGAACTGAGATTTAAATTCAAGTTCACAAGCACAGTCCAGGGTTCCCTACAGTGACCTAGTCACCTGTTCCAGTGGGTAAAATGTAGTTCCAGAGACCACTGTGACAAATTCATAATAAATTACCTGCTGAGTAATTTGCTGTTGGAATCTGTGAGTTTAATGAAGCCTTCTCACCAGACTGGTCCAGAATACAACTGTCCAGCTACTTTCATTACTGTTTTATAGCAAAACAGTGTGGCTATTGCTTAGCAGTACTTCCTTTTATATTTATAAAAACAAAAACAGAATTATGTAACATATTTGCTGTATATTTTTACAATAACATATTGTAACTTTTGTTTAAAATTTTGGAGATAATTATGCTCCTCTGCTACAGGTAGTACAGGGGAGCACAGCATATTTGTGAATAAAATGAAAAGCGATAATTTCTTAAATATAGTAGGAATTGACTAAACATATGTGGACTCAGTATAATGAATAATCTGACTCTAACTCCAAGGAAAATAAAAATGTCTTTTTATTTTGCTGGATAGTATCTCATTTAATGCATGCTATATATAAATATACACTTTCTTCATCAATATTTTAGATGTAATAAAATATTCAAATTATCATTGGATAAGATAACCATAGTATAGATCACTTTTTTCTTTGGCATTTGGCATGGGGTGATTATTACACTTAACTTTCTATGCTATCTATAAGTACAACCATTTTCTCCAATGTAAGGTTTTTAATATGTTAAAATAGAAACAAAACTCCATTGGTTTTGATATTATAATGACATTTAATATTTGACCATTTTTCATTTTCTGAAAATAAAACCCACAGCAATACATATTAAAAATTATTTACAATCACACATGTGTGCTAAGGTTTGTTTCAATCTGATCAATTTGGAAAATATAAATAAAATAATCACATTACTTATTTATCTGAAAGGTACAATAATAAGAGGCTCATTACTATATTCATGAAGTAAATTAGAATATTTTTATTTTTTTCTTTCAAGTGGTTATTTATTTTTTAACTGGTTTGACAAATGTGGTTTAAAATAAACTTTCTATTACCGATGAAAAATGTGTTGGGAGCTGCTATGCTGGTAATAGCAAAATGTCACAGAGCATTCATTTTCCTCTTGATTTGGTGGAGTGATGATTGTGGAAAAAGTTGTAATAAGCAGATTAATGCAATGGTTAATGTTTAGCTGAATGAATTTTACTTTAATTCACTGAAAAGGTACACATTAATATGCAGCAATTGATTACTATTCACAAAACAAAGTTGCTAGGCATTAAATTATCTTTATCTTTCACTGTAAGCTAATCAAGATTTTAGACACAATACACATTAATAGAAAAACACACTTTACAAAATTAATAGTAACTTAGAGTTAAACCATAGTTTGAAAATTATTTTTAAAAATTAGGGCATGAGAAAAGTGTTCATAACATTAAACATATTCAGAGCTTTTCAATAGCTTTGTTATTCACACATTTTACTAAAATAGAACATATTATGATTATGAGAAGATTATCATATACTACTGAACTATGGTTCTTAATAAGATTTTATTCTATGTTTCATTGACGTTATTGGCAATCCAAATTCATTACATTTGCAACATTTGAATAGAAAAACACATGATGTAAGTGTGCCCCCATGTGGCTATAAATTAGTTTGTAAGAAAATCAGAAAAGACCTAGTAAATGGAAAGAGGGCCTTAACTGGTTTTATTATCTAGTGAGTACTTACTCCATCCCTAGCAGAAAATTGGTTGTCTCTCCTAATTTTAAAGTTATTCTAAGTTAAAGAAGTCACAATTTTTTTCATAGTTCTTACAAATATTTTACTTTTAGTAGCTATACAAGTTACCCAATATATCCACCTATGATTCTGAAGAGGTGGAACATAGTAAAAACACATAAATCAACACAAAAAACTTATTTTTCCTCATCTACATAATTGATTACATCAAGCCTGAGTAATTCTCTGCAAGTATTTTAAGTTATATTTTGAAATTAAATAGAATAATGAATCAAGTAAAATTTGTATTAAGGGTAAGCTCATGGCCTGAAGAAGTAGTTTGCCCACTTGTGTGATGTATTTATACATTTTGTTAATCAATAATATATTAAATATTGATACTGTATATTATGGATACCACAGAATTTGAAACCCTTTTCTATAGAGCTTCTTTGTAGGATTGCCAACATTTTTTATTTTATCACAAAGATATTACCCCATTACTACTCTTCACTTAAATGTCTAGTTACTAGTCACAAGATGCAAAGGCTTATTGACCAGTTTATGCTTCTGGAAGAACTCTGAAAGGACTAGTTGTTAATGACCCCGTTAAACGTAAAACCACACCAGATCGCTGAGGTAGTACAGTGTGTCTACAACGAAAGAAATCTTAGAAATGAATGAGTTGCAAGGGTTAAAAATCCAAGGCAAGGGGAAGCCAGGATGGCTCAGTGGGTTGGGCGCTCACTTTGTAGCGCCGGGGACTGAGGATCGAATCCCGGTCCCAGCCCGTGTGGACCCATATGCTGAACTGGGGAGTGCCCCCAGTTCAGCTCTCTCTCTGTCTCTGTATCTCTCTCTCTCTCTCTCTCTCTCTCTCTCTGTCAAAAACAATAAAAAAATAAACAAAATAAATAGAAAAATCCAAGGCAAGTGGGATGTGAAGAGAAACCTCATATAACAGAAAAGAAAAATATCAGTATACTTGTAATTCATGTTTTTACTTTGAATGACAAAGACTAAGACTGCTTTTTGAGACACTGTAAAAGCAATACCCCCAAGTAAATAAGTAAAAGGTTGAATTTTCAATTGAAACAAGTGTTTCAATTCTAAACAACTTTAACATTGCTGGTCTCCGTGAAAGTTTCTTCTGACTAAAGCATAGTTATCCATATTTTTAATTTTGTTACTTTTTAAAGTAGCTCAAAATGCTGGGCATCTACTCCAACCATCTTTCTTTATTAAAAATTTAAAAAATATAATAAAAAATAAAACAGACTCAATTTTGAGGAGTGCAATCATTAAAAAGTAATGCAGGTGTCTGTATATTTTCTATAGTAAACATCTCTCTACTTAATTAACATTTATTGTTTTGTATGGCAACTTCTTGATTTTCAAAAAAGACTTCTTTAGTTTTAATATTTTTTGTTTTAATAATCCAAATTTGCCTCTAATTTTAGTTTGATCATTTAACAGATGTTTTAAAGTTCTCAAAATACAATATTTCAATCAAGTTGATGCCTACTAATTTTTTGTGCAGATTTAAATGTGTTTTGTATTCTAAAAAACAAATTGAACTATTTATTACATGACCTTTTCCACCAATGTTATGTAAAAGAGGAATTCTAAAGGTTGGAGTGAAAATCTAAATAATAGTAATATTTCAAAAAATATCTTACTCCTTTCTGAAAAATTCTCACACTGAGGGAGAAAAGCAAGCTTAAAGTAGAGTAGGAAAAAGAAAAAAGAAGAAAAATGAAAAATCAATAGATTAAATGATAGTATTTATAATCTTAATTTAAAATCTCATAGCATTGACTTCCTCCTAGTAAAATGTTGGGTTTTTTTTATATCAATATTGGTTCTTAACCAAAAAATTTTATTGAGTGTCTGAACTAAATATTTTTACTTTTTTTTTTTTTTGTCATTGGTATCTTAGTCTCCTTAATAATTTATAGGTGGCAAAGAAATGTCAAAATAATTTTTCTTATAGCATTTTTTATTTGACAAATTTATTTATAACTCCTCTAGTGTTTTTGAAAATAAATTCAGAGACAATTTAGTCAAGGTAACTTACCAAACAGTGGTCATTTTTATATATTTAGAAAGAAAATGTGTTAAAGAACAATGAAATAGTGAAAACTTAGAGTTATCTAAATCAATCTGAGCTATAGGTTGGCAAATTACTAAATTTATGTTTCCTTTATCTCACCTAGAATATAAAAAAAAATCTAATTAGCATTCTTTTCAGTGTATTTCTAATTTTCATGCACTGAACTATTATTTTGACCTAAATTACCTTCTGTAAGTGTTGAGAGTACGTAAACAATATTGAGATATGCTTGAGAAATATATGTTATAAATGGTACATACTTTTTAAAAAGTCGTCTTTTCTGTTCATAAATAATATAACTCAGTTTGTAAGGCACAAAATTAGCTTTAAAAAAAGGAGGCTTTGACCCATGGCATGCTGTATAACATTTAGAAAGGACCATGCAGTACTAACAGAGAGAACCACAATGTTTCTCTTCTAAAAAGTTTCTAATTACTCATGGTTTCTACTGCTTATTCACAACACCAGAACATACTAATGCTAAGGTATTGAATTATTTTTCTCTCTTGCAGTCTAGAATTGACCCAAAGCTATTCATTGTAATAATGTTCCTTGCTACTCCGGAATAAAATACGGGAAATGAATGGTTAATGGGGATCTCTCGTTCAGCCTGAAAGCCTTACACTGTGTACTCAGCCACACATGGTCCTCTGTTTTCAATCAAGTTGGTGCATGAAGATAGATTAGAGTCCTCAATTTAAGGATAAAATAAGCATTAATGACATTTTCCAAGGAAAATAAAAAATAGCAGATAAAATTGCATGCAATTCTTTTGCATATATGATTTCCTAATAGCAAGTACACAGCGAACATTTCATTTTGACCAATGGAATATCACATATATTGTCTTTGAATAGTCTCTACAGTACAGGGACAGTTATACTCTCAACAAAAGTAAATGTCCCTCAAAATCTGTACAGTGGAAATAATATGGATTACCTTGCATTTTCCATTGTTTTATGATTAAAAATAGGCCACAATGCATAAATTTATCTCTAGGCAAATTCAGTGTCAGTAATATGTACTGATATAGCACCAAAATTTATTAGTTTTCAGACCAGAAGACATCAAACACTCCCAACCTCAATGTCCCAGAAAAATTAAAACTTGTCCAGATATAGGTGACAATACATTAAAACTTTGTGAGAAAATTATTTGCATCATAATGCTAGTTATATTCATAGATAAGTTAATAGCTATTAAAACTAAGTACATCATGTAGCCCCTTTCCTTTTAGATATTGAAAAATGTGCATGAGCAAGAATGGAAGAAAAAAAATTGATTAGAAAAGCCCACAGTCTTTCAGATTCTCTTTGATTATAATATCTGTCACTGCATCAAACACAAACTTGACATTTTGGGTATCTGTAGCACAGGTCATGTGAGAATAAATTTCTTTATCTTCTTTTCTTAAATTCAGGTCTAGAAACTGGTTCTTGATGTAGTTTCCTGCATCTTCAAATGTATTGGGGCCTTGTTAAAGAAAAATTAAAGTAACATTAATTAAATTTAAAAAATCAAATTGGGGATGCTGGGAAAGCTCAGTCGTTGAGCACAAGGTCTGGGCTTCAAATTCCAGCCCCGGCCCATGCAAACCCATATGCTGGACTGTGGTGCAACTGGTGGTAACCACCAGGATGGCTTGTGGTGAAAGTTCTTGCCTCCCATGTGGGAGGCCCCCACTTTGGTTCCCACCCAACACAGCCCCACATCTACCTGTGTGGAAAGAAACCATGTCACAACTAATGATGTACAGCCGTGAAAACTGCTCTGGGCCCTCCTCCTTCTCTCTCTCTCTCTCTCTCTCTCTCTCTCTCTCTCTCTCTCTCTCTCTCTCTTTCTGTCTCCTTATCTCAAACAGTAAAATTAAGAAGAAAATAAATTTAAAAACTTGTAGATATAAGATCAATAAGTTTTAGGATTTTATGTTGTGAGCTACTATTTGAAATACTCATTATTAAAAAATCAGTATTGGTAATGGTCAAAATTCTCTGGGATTTATGTGACACCTACTTTGTACTGGAACTATGTTTATCCCAGTGAGGCATTCAGGAGGCTAAAATGTAACCTCAGCATAAAAAATCTCATGTTGCAGAAGTACTAGTGTATTTGCACATATGTATGACATATATGTCAAAGGCTGTGTATGTATATGTGTATGTGGGTATGTGCATGTGCTTTATATGAACTAAATGAAAAAATATATATAAATTACAGATGAGTGAACTATAAACTGTGGTGGCATTTCAGCTGGACCTTGCAAATAGAAAGAAGAGAATAAAAATGAGTGAAAATGAGAGAGAAGAAGGAGTGAAAACCAGAAATGAGAGTGGGATTGGCCCGTACCACTAGACTTGAGAATAGGGTTGGGAAGTCAATGTGCACTGGTTGAATGAAAATCAGATATTTTTGTAGAAGGATTGTAAAAAATAACGTAGAAACCATGGTATGGCCCAGATTATGGACTCTGTTGCTAACTAAACAATGTATAATAGCTGATATGTAAGGCTATAGAGAATTATTGTTGACGGATGTTTTAGTAGAGTTTAATAGAGAGCTCATGAAAGCTGTGCACGAGAAACTTTAGACTAGTAGCAGGATACACAGTGGGTCAATTGGACAAAGGCCGAAATAGAATAAGAAGGCCAATAAGTACAGAACAGCTAAAAATGACCTGTTGATGGGCTTTATAAGAGAATATGCTTAGTGCTGACCTAACACAGGCTAGGACAATAGCATAAAGATTTTCCAAGGAGGTAAGATTTTGTTTTCACTTTATTGTTACTAGGAGAAAAATTCAATAAAGGAGAATCTTTAAAGCAATGGGACACTGCTAAATTCTGAAGCACTGATGACACTAAATGATGACAAAGATGTTGACTCATAGGGACTGTCATTTATTGTTGGTGGGAATAAAAAATGGTATAGCTACACTGAAAAACAGTTTAGCAAATTCTTACAAAGATAAACAACTCCTTACCATACAATCCAGAAATTGTGCTCCTAGGTATTTACACCAAAAGTACATCCACACAAAAGCTAGTATGTGGAGCTTTATAGCAGCTTATTTGTAATTGCCAAAAATTGGAAGCCAGCTAAGATGTTCTTTAATAGGTAAAATGATTTAAAAAAAAAATACTGGTTTGTTTGTGAAATGAAATATTATTCAGCAATAAAAAGAAATGAGCTATCAACCTATGAAAATATATAGAAGACATTGAAATGCATATTGGATTTAAAATTGAAAAGTGTAAGAAGCTAAAAAATGCCACATACTGTGGGGATGCCAGGATGGCTCAGCAGGTTGAGCACCCATCTTGCAGCTTGTGGGTCCAAGGATCAAATCCTGGCCCCTGGCCCATGAGGGCCCATATGCTGAACTGGGGTTTGCCCCCAGCTCAGTCCTCACCAGGGAGAGCTTCCCAAGTGGAGGCCCCTGACCCAGTTTGCGCTCTGTGCAGACCTATGTCCACCTATGGAGTGAAACTATATTGGAAAACTAATGATGTACAACTACGAATACTGCTCTGTGCTCACCTTCTTCTCTCTCTCTCTTTCTCTCTCTTTCTGTCTGTCTCTCTCTATATCTCTGTCAAAAACAATTAAAAAAAAGAAAGAACATGCTACATACTGTATGATTCCAGCTATGTGACATTCTGAAAGGGGAACTATTATGGAAATAGCAAAAATAATAGTGGTTTTCAAGAGTTGGAGGGGAGGGGCAAGGCATGAATGCATGGAACACAGGGAGTTTTAGGGCAGTGAAACTGTTCTATATAACGATGTAATGGTGGATACATGACAAGCATTTGGCAAATAAGTAGAACCACAGAATCGTAAAACATAGAATTAACCCTAATGTAAACTACTGATTTTAGGTAATAATGTATCATATTTGTTTAGCAATTGTAGGAAGTGTACCACACCAATGCAAGATGTTAATAATAGAGGAAACTGTGGGAGCTGACCAAAGAATATACAGGAATGCTGTATTTTCTGGTCTAAACTAAAAAGTGCTATAAGAAATAAAATCTAGTAGTTAAAAGAAGGTACAAAGCCCTTAATTGTGAGTTTATATTTAATTCAAAATATTCAATACAAAATAATTATATTTAATTACATGATAAATGTAAGAACATAATATTTGTAAGCGTAGAAGAAAGATATAAGCACAAGTGATAGATTAGCACACAAAGCTATTTTGACAGAATGCCATGCTCCTAGTAACATGTGTGTTACTCATGTACCTAAGTGGTGAAATTAGGCTTGTGTTTGTGTTTTAAATCATAAATATTTTCATCTTACACAATTGAATTGACAATAGCACATATAACTATTTTAAAAAGTTGTCTCAAAATAAAAAATAACTTCAATAGAACTAGACAATTATAGTCACTAACAGGATCAGTTTTAATCTTAA
>PVKE010044455.1:0-13006 GCA_004027555.1 Craseonycteris thonglongyai | reverse complement strand
GGGGGGAGGAGCGGGGGGACAGTTGTGGGGGGAGGTGGGAGTGGGCACTAGATATAAGGTGATGGAAGGGGAACTGATACTGAGTGATGGGCACATAATACAATGCATGAATGATGTGAGGTGGACTTGTACATCTGTAAACTGTCTAATTGTTACCAACCAATGTAACCTCATCAAATTTAACAATAAATTAAAAAAAAAAAAAAAAAAAAAAAAAAAAAAAAAAAAAAAAAAAAGTTAAAAAAAAAAAAAAATGATACGTTATAGCAACTGGACATAATTGACATTTATAGGACACTTCATCTCAAAACACAGGACTATACATTATTTTCTAGTTCACATGGAACATTCTCAAGGACAGACCACATACTGGAATACAAAGCTAGCCTCAGCAAATTTAAGAAGTTTGAAATCATACCAAGTGTATTCTCTGATCACAAACCTTTGAAATTGGAGATCAACTATAAAAAGAAAGCAGGAAAAACCACATATACGTGGAGATTAAACATGTTATTAAAAAATGATTGAATCAAAGAAGAAATAAAAGAAGAGATTAAAAAATACATAGAAGGGAGCCGGGATGGCTCAGAGGATTAAGAACTCACTTTGCAGCCCCGAGGACCGGGGATCAAGTCCCGGCCCCGGCCCGTGTGGACCCATATGCTGGGCTGGGGAGTGCCCCCAGTTCAGTTCTCACTGGGGCGAGACCGCGGCCCAGTTCCTGCCTTGTGCAGCCCCAAGCCCACCTGTGGAATGAAACTATGTGGAAAAACCAATGATATGCAACTATGGAGACTGTTCTGGGCCCTCCCCTTTCTCTCTGTCTCTGTCTCTGTGTGTGTCTCTCTCTCTGTTGAGAACAATGAAAATACATCTTTAAAAAAAATACATAGAAACAAATGACAGTGAAAACACAACATACCAAAATTAATGGGATGCAGCAAAAGCAATAAGAGGGAAATTTATATCACTACCGGCCTTTCTTGAGAAACAAGAAAAATCACAAGTAAACAACCTAATATCACGTCTTCAAGAACTACAAAAAGAAGAACAAAAAACACTCAAAGCCAGCAGAAGAAAGGAAATAATAAAAATTAAAGCAGAACTAAATGAAATGGATAATACAAAAATAATAGAAAAAATTAATGCAACGAAGAGCTGGTTCTTTGAAAAAAATAATAAAATTGACAACCCCCTGGCTAAGCTCACCAAGGGAAAAAGAGAAAACACACAAATAATCAGAATTAGAAATGAAAGAGAGGGAATTACAAATGATACCACAGAAAAACAAAGGATCAAACAGAAATACGATGAAGGACTATACGCCACCAAATTTTGCAACCTAGAAGAAATAGATAAGGTTTTAGAAACATATAGTTTACCTAGACTGAATCAAGAAGAACTGGATAACCTAAACAAACCAATCAACAGTAAGGAAATTGAAACAATCATCCAAAACCTCCCCAAAAGCAAGGGTCCAGGACCAGACGGTCTCACTAACGATTTTTACCAGGCATTCAAAGAGGAACTAACACCTATCCTCCTCAAACTTTTCCAAAAAAATTGAATAAGAGTCAATAGTTCCCTACTCATTCCATGAGGCCAACATTACCCTAATACCAAAGCCTGGCAAGAACGTCACAGAAAAAACAACAACAACAACTATAGACCAATATCTCTGATGAACACTAACGCAAAAATCCTAAACAAAATACTAACAAATAGAATACAACAATGCATTTAAAAGATTATACATCACAATGAAGTGGGATTCATCCCAGGGGCACAAGAATGGTTCAACATACACAAATTGATCAATGTGATACACCACGTAAACAAAATTAAAGATGAAAAACATATGATTATATCAATTGGTGCAGAAAAAGCATTCGACAAGTTATAACATCCATTTATAATCAAAACACTTAATAAAGTGGGTATAGAAGAAAAGTACCTCAACATAATAAAGGCCAGATATGACAAACCATTAGTGAATGTCATACTAAATGGGGGATAAACTGAAATCTTTTCTTCTAAAATCAGTAACAAGACAGGGATGTCCCCTGTCACCACTGCTATTCAACATAGTGCTGGAAGTTCTAGCCAGAGCCATTAGGCAGGAAAAAGAAATAAAAGCATCCAAATTGGAAATGAAGAAGTTAAACTGTCATTTTTTGCAGATGATATGATTCTTTATATAGAAAACCCCAAAGACTCCACCAGAAAACTGTTAGAAATAATAAATGAGTACAGTGAAGTTGAAGGATACAAAATCAATGTACAAAACCCCACAGCTTTTGTGTACACAATGAAACTTAAGAAAAAGAAATGAGGAAAATGATACCGTTTGCCATCAAAACAAAAAGAATAAAATACTTAGGAATAAACTTAACAAAGAACATGAAGGACTTATACACAGAAAACTGTAAGACACTATTAAAAGAAATTGAAGAAGATACAAAGAAATGGAAGGCAATAGCCTTCCATTCTTTTTCCAATCTGTGTTCATGGACTGGAAAAATCAACATAGTTAAAATGGTCATATTACCCAAAGTAATATACAGATTTAATACCATTCCCATCAAACTCCCAGAGACATTCTTTCAAGAAACAGATTTAAAAGAAATTATTAGATTTATATGGATCCACAAAAGGCCCAAAAATCGCCAAAGGAATCCTCTGAGAAAAAAAATAAGGCTGGAAGCATCACGCTCCCTGACTTCAGTCTGCACTACAAAATGTCAATAATCAAAACAGTTTGGTATTGGCAGAGAAACAGACATTACAGACCAATGGAACAGAATTAAAAACCCAGAAATAAACCCACAAATATATGGACAGATAATCTTTGACAAAGGAACAGAAATATACAATGGGGAAAAGAAAGACTCTTCATTAAATGGTGCTGGGAAAATTGGAAAGCCACATGCAAAAGAATGAATCTGGACTGTGAACTGTCACCATATACCAAAATTAACTCGAAGTGGATTAAAGACCTCCACATAAGACCCAAAACAATAAAGTAGATAGAAGAAAGCATTGGTGCTAAACTTGCAGACCTTGGGTTCAGAGAGCACTTTGTGAACTTGACCCCAAAGGCAAGGGAAGTAAAAGCAGAAATAAATGAATGAGACTATATCAAACTAAAAAGCTTCTACATAGCAAAGGACACCATCAACAAAGTAAAAAGGAAACCAACCAAATGGTAGAAAATATTTCCAAATAATGCCTCTGAAAAGGAGCTAATAGCTAAAATATATAAAGAACTCATACAACTCAATAACAAAAAAACAAATGACCCAATTAAAAAATGGGCAGAAGACCTAAACAGACACTTCTCCCCTGGAGATACACAAACAACCAATAGATACATGAAAAAATGCTCAACATCACTAGCAATTAGGGAAATGCAAATTAAAACCACAATGAGATACCACCTCACACCTGTTAGAGTGGCTAGAATCAGTAAGACAAGGAATAACAAGTGCTGGAGAGGCTGTGGAGAAAAGGGAACCCTCATACACTGCTGGTGGGAATGTAAATTGCTACAACCACTACGGAAGGCAGTATGGAGATTCCCCAAAAAACTAGGAATGGAATTGCCATATGACCCAGCAACCGCTCTCCTGAGTATCTACCAAAAAACCTTAAAAACCTTAATCTGTCAAGATATAAGTACCCCAATATTTATCGCAGCACTGTTAACGGTGGCTAAGTCGTGGAATCAACCAAAGTGACCTTTGATAGATGACTGGATAAAGAATTTGTGGTACATTTATACAATGGAATACTACTCAGCAATAAGAAAAGAAATACAGTAAGAAATACAGCAATTTGTGACAACATGGATGGACCTTAAAACCATCTTATTAAGCGAAATAAGTCAGACTGAAAGAATCAAGAAACATATGGCCTCACTTATAGGTGGAATATAAAACTGAAAGTAACAAAGAAACAAAAACTCATGGACAGTCAATAGTTTAGTGGTTACCTGAGGGTAAGTGGGGAGGTGGGTGGGAGAGATGGGTGGGGGGGAGTAGGGAGGGGGAATCAAACATACAGTGATGGAAAGAGAGCTGATTCTTGGTGGTGAGCACATAATGTGATGTATAGACAATGTAATGTAGAATTATATACTTGGAAACAATGTAATTGTTATCAATCAATGTCACCTCAATAAATTTAACAATTAAAAACAAACAAACAAACAAAAAAAACTGCCATCACATAGTGATAAAGTAATGAAACTCTGATAGGAATTACTGTGGTCCATATCTCTTTATGGCTTTGCAGCTACTGAAAAAACAACATTGAAATATTGATGAGCCATATAATTGTCAGAAAAGAATGCTTATCCTCTAGGGCAAGGGTGTCAAACTGGCGGCCCACGGGCCACATGGGGCCACCGAAGTAATTTTTTGTGGCCCACGATGCTCTCACAAAAAATTACCTCGGGCTGTCAGTTTGACACCCCTGCTCTAGGGTCATGAGTTTCTGATATGTAGTTTTTCAATTTCTACCTGAAATTTAGAA
Organism: Craseonycteris thonglongyai; assembly: GCA_004027555.1. NCBI lineage: Eukaryota > Metazoa > Chordata > Mammalia > Chiroptera > Craseonycteridae > Craseonycteris > Craseonycteris thonglongyai. The sequence continues at coordinate 8,473 of PVKE010044455.1, read as the reverse complement.
TAAAATTGACAAGGTACAGATATATTAGTAACTTAATGCAAATGAAATAGAAAAACATCCCCGAGGTCCTTTCCTTCATTCTCACAGTTAGAATGCTCTTTATTTCATGATTTATTAACAAGGCTTTGGATCTTAAAACACAGGCAGTTTTAGAGTTAATATTCTCTTTGTTCAGAAATGTGATCCATTATAAATAAGGAATAATAAATATGTGATTGCCTTCCAGATATTGCAGAATTTTCCCCAAATTTGTAGTTCCCACCATGGCTTTGGGCAGGTATATGTGTTTATGTGCACACATGCATAAGTGTGCAATATTCAACAAAGCTCACCATGTAACAATGCTGATCTCCAAACTTCCTTGTTGCCAACCACTATTATGAATGTATAAAAATGTTCAAATGTGTTTCCTGAGAAGATACTTTGAGTATTAAATATCAGTGACACATACCCTGCAGTCCCTCAATAAATAGTTATTGACTAAATTGCAGAGTAAAATGTAACAACATAGAAAATAATTTCAGTGTTCATGAAAACAATTTATTTTTTTATAAGCCCTCCTACCAGGAGTTCCCATAATGCTCATCATAAACTTGAGTTTGTGAGCTCTATGACGTAAGGGACCCGTCTTCTTCGTTGACATATATGCACCCAGAGCTTAGCCCTCTGTCTGGCCCAGAGTGGGCCCCAGTAAACACTTATAGAAATAAATAAGATAAGGTCCAGCGTGACTCCCAGGTTTCTGGTTTGGGTCTCATTGCATGGTGATGACAGTAACTAATAGAAAATGTAGAATAGGGACAGAAAGAGTAAGAAATGATAGTGAATTTAAGACAATCTTGGGAATTTGAAGAGGAATGGAGTGTTGCATAGTGTTGAATGCTGCCCAGAGAGTAAACATAAAAGGGTTAGAAAGTCAAGGCCATCATGGATGATCAGAAGGTTGTTGGTTACCATGAGAGCAATTCCAGAGGAGTGATAGAACAGAATCCATCCCCAACCCTCCCTCTAATTTCCGGCACAGCCTGTGTGGGCCTTGCAAGGTGTGCTTTTCTCCACACGTTTATCACCTGCTAGCACACTATAGGTGTCCTTATTTCTTTGTCCCTCTGGGGAGTCTGACGGAACTGTCTCCCCCATCCCCCTGCCCTCCAGAGCTGACAGAAGACCAACTGGGCCACTTCGAGATGGAACACATCCCATTAGCAGCAAGAGGAGGTCACTTGAAGGCCAGTTTTAGAGGAGGAATCCCATCATCCATACCCACAAGCTCTCCTGACTGAGCGTGGTGATGTGGTTTCCATGGGCCACTTGGGCCTGAGAGTGAAGAGGTCACTTGATGACCAGGAGTCCCTAGTTACCTGATCTCAGAGGTGCTGCTCATGAAATGCAGTGATCACTAATGCCAAGGGCCACTGAAGCCCCAGAGTGGGAGAGCTGGCGATCAGGTTCATAGACCACTAAAGCCCAAAGCAGGAGGCCCCTCAGAGATAGAGCCCCAGATGGTCCCCGGAGAAGGGGACTGTTGACGTGGAGGCTGGCCAGCCAGGAGGGACAGCCAAGAGGGTACCTAGCCTGCTCGTGAACCGGGTGGTAGGGACCTTGAGCCCACCATGAATAAGGAAGGGGAACGTCCACAAGGCCCTAACTAGAAGCGAAGCCCCTCTACAGAGCCTGCAGCCAGGATGACCCTGCTGTTCACTCCAACCCTGTTGTAAATTGTCAGCTCCATGACATCAGCGGGGACTGTGTCTTTGTTTCACTTCTATGTCTCCAGCTGTGTAACACTGTTGAATGTTATGCACACATTATGAAATTTTACATGTGCCAGGAGCTGTCATGAACCTCTCCTGGCACATGGTAACTGCCCAGCAAGTATTTGTTGACTAAAATGAATGAAGTACTCTGAGAATTAGAGAGGTAAAGCTCCAGGGATATCCAGCTCCAGCATCAGAAGAGCAACACAATTTCATTTGATGACCACCCCATTGTTGCTTGAGTGATTGGGTTGTAACAGTGCGTAGTGTGTGTATATCATTTGGCAGAGTTACAGCGTGGTTAAAATTCCCCTCTTCTCCTTCTAGGGCCTTACCTTACAGAATTGAGTTGATTAACATGTTCTCACTGCACATATTCCAGGAGTTCACTCATGCGTGCCTGTGGGCTGACATGCAGTGGCACACATGGTCACCAGGGCTCTGGAGGAGCCAATGCTGATGACTTCATACCAGGGCCATGTTGATTTTTAAATATTTAAAATATTGCCCCTGTATATAGCCTTGGAAAATATATAGTGCTCATTAAAATATGCTTTACTTTGTATTACTAATATTGGAAAATATATACCTTTCTTTCTCATTTTTCTTCATTCCACTTTGTTTTCTTTTGCAAACCATCCGCTTTGCCTTCATTTCTCCTAGCTGCTGCAAAATGTTTCCTTGCACGCATGTGACAATTTACTTATCCCGTCCTCTGAACACAGACACCAAGGTCATTGCCTGCTCTTTGCTGCCCTCAACACCACCACTGTCATTACCAATGTCCTACTCACTCTATCTTTATGGAACTGTGCGCTGGTTTCTCCTAGATATATACCAAGACGGAATTGCTAGATAGAGTGGTATACACATCTTTCATTATGAACTAACAACTGTTCTCTATTAAGGCCAGATAAGTTTCCTTTCTCTCTAGTGCTGATGACATTCCTGTGCCCTCTGATGATCTCTAGAACTTGGTATTATCTACCTTGAAAAAAATTGAGTGTAGTGGTATTGCATTGTTGTTTTAATTTCTGTCTCTCTAATTTCGAGTGAATATGAGCCTGTCTTAAATACTTGTTAGCTATTTAGCTTTTCAATTCTATGAATTGCTTATTCGTATTCTTTGCCAATATTCTAAAGGGTTTTCTGTTTTTCCTATTTATTTCCATGAGTTTCTTAAATGTGCTAGACAGGAATCCTTTGTAGGTTGTTAGAGACTGAAGAATATACCTCATCTGGTAACATCACTTTGTATTTCTACAAAGTGGAATCAGCTTTATGCTCGGGTACTTGCAAAACTGTAAGTTCAGGCACAGGGTGTCTGCTGAACACTGAACTCTCTAGCTCCCTGGGGAAGGTGGCATCTTGTAGAAAGGGACCCAGGAGTATCCGTTTACTGAGCATTCATTACTTACATACCAGATATCAAGGTCCTGCTTGTGGTCAGCGGGACACACACATAACACAGAAGCACTCAAACAATGAAAACAGAAAATAACCAGTGCAAAGTAACATGATCACAGGATATACCTCCTACAAGGCAAAAGGCCAAGAGGGGCTCTGAAACAAAGGTGTCATTTATCAGCACATCCTTGCAGTGAGGCCTGAGGACACAGTGGTTCAGGATGAAACAGATATTGGGTCAAGTTGCTCCAGAATGCCGCTTGGGGTCATGTTACGCTGGGCCAGGTCCTACAGGCATTCAGATGCAAGGGCAAAGGTCACCCTCCAGGCATAGAGCCATACCTGTGCCCTTAGCTCTGCCACCTTAAAGGAGGCACTGTTTTCTGGGAGCAGTTCAGCTGTGCACAGTTCTGATGGACAGGATCCGGAGAGACAGTGTGAAGTCAGCCCCGGGACCCTAATTGCCAGCAGGAGGCCTTGCGCCAGGGGCTGGCTGTCTGTTTCTTCCTCCAGGTTGGCTCTAGGCAGATGCTCACAGGGGCTGGTCCCCATCAGCTGCAGCCCGGGCTGCACGGCACACTGGCTGCAGTTCTACGCACACCCAGACTTTCTTCCGTGTTTCACACAAAGGTAGCGACGCAAAGAGGTTTTCTGTTCCTCTCTGTAATGTCCTCCTCACACTGCGTCCTGTCTTCCTGTCTCTTGGCCCTTCCTAAAGGCGGATAGTCAGCTCTGATTTCAGAGAAGTAAAGGTGAAGGATGTGAGTTACCCGGGCCCCCTGCTGTACCGCCCCTCTTCTATCTAGCTGGTGACCTGCCTGGTGTGGGTACCCCAGAGCAGGCTGACCAGACGTCCCATTTTAAACAGGACAGAAAACAGCGGTGCTGTCCCGTTTCAAACAGTACGTCTGTCTGGTCAGCCTAGAATAAAGGGCAAGAGGGAAAGAGTCAAGGGGGGCGGGAGGGGGCCCATTTTAGGAACTTTTTGTATTTGGTTAAAAACAACTGGGAAAAGGGACAACTTAAAGCTACATACAAGTCATGTGTGAGGTTACCTGTGAGTTACAAATGGGCATGACGTCCATAGCCTTATACGTAAGATGGTTAATTTTTCACCCCCTGTGTCTTTCAGGATCTGTTCCTGGGGCTGTCCTGGGGATCCCAGGCCGGAGTAAACTCTGAGAGACATGTGTGCTCATAGGTGGGCAAATTAAGGTGCATGAGCTATATCTCCTCAGAGCCAGAGTGGATGCAAACAAAGCTTTGGTTTGTTTGTTTTCTTAGCTCTTGGCAAGACGGAACTGGACCTGAATTCTTGATAATGCCATCAAGACTCTGAAGACATTTTGAATCTCCAAAAGTACCCAACAAAGGGGCCTCACTTTCTCCAGTCTCTGGCCTAAAATCTCACTTTGCCTTCTCATTCTGGCCCCTGTCACAGGATGAAAGAACAGAATGAAACAAAAATCTTCAGCAGCCGCTGGATCAACGTGAGGCTGACAGCAAGTCGCACCTAAGCAGGAATTATGCTTTAGTTGTGGAGTGAGGAGAGACCAATGAGTCACACCTGGGAAAATATTTCAAGTTTTAAAATTTCCTTTTCCTTCTTGAGAAGATGCAAAGGTCTGAGGACGTCAGGGCCAGCGGGACGACTGAATGCTTTGCTACACCACAATGTGACAGACTCATTCACTACCGAAATTTTCTCTTTGGTTTTATTTGTTCAGTACATTTTAAAGAGCTAGAATTCTTTATCAACCCTGAGTATGCATTACATACCATTGTTGGAGGTAGTGTAAGTTTTTCTTGGCCAGTGCTTATTTAATTATCTTCTTAATAATCCTCTTACTAAAGAAAACAAAAGGAATATTGAAATAATTTTTAGCTTCACTCAGGTAATCAGAATATGGCAGAAGTAGCAGTGTTAGCCAGATTAACTCCAGGGAATTTTGCCAGATAAAATACAGGATGCCCAGTTAAACTTGAAGTTCAGAAAAATGAATCATTTTTTAGTATAAAAGTATGTCACAGATACTACAAGGGATGTACTTATATTTAAAAATATTCATTGTTTATCTGAAATTTAAATTTAACTGGGTGTCCTGTATTTTTATTTGTTATCTCTGGAAACCTAGGTCCAGAGCTATAAATTAGACCCAGACCAGTCTTTTCATCAGTTTTTTTAAAGTAATTTCTTCTTGCCAGTGTGATGTGTGTTTCTACAGAGCAGGAAGGCAGGTAGGTGGCCTAGACGGCACAGGGCCTGGCTGGGAGCCGCTGGTGACGGTCATCCCTGCTTGGCTGTCCTGGTACAAGACTGCTCAGCTGTCTGAGCCTGTTGCTTCATCTACAGATCAGAGCCCTGCACTGTGTCCTAGCTTCTCTCTAGGCCCCCGGTTCCCACACCCAGCTCCCGAGAGCCGAGGGAGAGGACAGGCACAGGGACCCAAGCTCCGGGTCCCTCCTCTGCTTCTCCCTGGGGACTAGGGAGCAGTGACTATTGCTTGGATACAGTGTTTGAGGGCTCAAATTAAAAAAGCAAAGATTGCAAGCCATCAGTGTGCTATTTCGAAGGACCCCCAGCGCTAATGATGCAGGTGATTTTAAGGGACCCTGCAGAGAACAGGGATGAGGGAGGCTTGATAGCCGGAGGAAAACCCAAAGAATGAAGCCTGTGTCCACTCTCACCATCCAATTCTGCCAAAGAAAACTGACTTGCTCCTCTCTTCCAGGAGCTTTCGCTTCCTCTGGTGGGTGTAATAGGATGTGTTTCCCCTCCACAGTGGAATACAGTGTCCAGCAGAAGTAACGCCATAACACCATAAGTCTTGCTTTGTCTTGCACCAGATGGACAGCAATCTGAACATTTCACCTAAAATATCATATAGTGTGCTTGAGTGTGATACTGTTACGTTACAGAATGATATGCTTATGATTTTTTAAATGAAAAATTTGGTATAGGTTACCAATGCATAAAAAGGAGCGTTACTGGCTCAGCGAGTTAAATGCTCACTTTGCAGCCCTGGGGACCAATGATCGAATCCAGGCCCCAACCTGTGCAGACTTGAGTGTGCTTCCCATGCAGAAGGCCCCCAGTTTGGTTCTTGCCCCCCATGTCAGTCCCTGACTCAAGGGAGCATACCTCCCCTGTGGGAGGCCCCAGCCCAGTTCCTGTCCTGCGTGACCCGTGCCCACCTGTGTGGAATGAAAACCATGTGGAAAACCGATGACGTACAACTATGGAGACTGCTCTGGGCCCTCCCCCTTCTCTCTGTCTCTCTCTGTCTCTGTATCTCCCTGTCTCTGTCAAAAACAATAAAATAAATCTTTAAAAAGGAGCAGTACTTCTGTCAGATCCTGAATTCTGCAGAAGATAGTGCTCCGGGAATGCTAGTGAAGGAGACTTGAGGGTAGAAGCCAGACAGAAAGAAAAGAATTCACAGGCATCCCTGGGGAGAGCTTCGCCACAGACAGCGACTTTGTCTAGACGGCATTTCTGTGCTCAGTTTATTGCATGCTTTGCTGCCTCATAATATGATGGGCACAGTCACTGCCGAAATTTCTTCCTCGTTTTATTCCTTCAATACATTTCCATGAGTGAGAACTCTGTTTCTCAACCCTGGATCCACATTACAGTTTTCTGGGGAGCTTATAAATAATACGAGGCCAAGGCCTCACTCCCGGGGGCTATGATTTGATTGGTTTGAGGTGAGGCCCAGGCATTAGGCACTATTTAAAAGCTTCTGCTTTCTCCTAATGTGCAGCTGCAACTGAGAAGCACATAGGCTGCATGGTGTGAGGGGGTACTGCCAACCTGCTCAGTGGATCTCATCCCCTCCCTCCCAGAGGGCAGACAATGGGCCCTACTCAGAGCTAAGGCCAACTGCAACCGTGGGCAGTGCACTCCCTTCCCTCCCCACGCAGACACCATTACTCCCGCCCTCTCATATAGCAGCATATTTTCATCCTGAGTATTCCATCTACAGACGAGGGTGCTGACAATGGACCCTGTCTTCACAACAATCTGTCTTGACCCTGTGTCCAGCTGTGACCACTGCCCAAGACCTCGGCTGTCTCTTCGGTCAAAGTTCTAGAGTTCTCTGCACCTGAGGGTCACATGCCTTTACCACCCAGTCTCTCTTTCCAGTTTTGTTATAATATATTTTAAGCTGATAAAAGAACATGCAACATAGGTATTATTTAGGAAATCTTGTAATAAAATATATACCCGAGATCCTACCATCAAACTTGTGATTAGTGTACTACCATACCATGTTTGCTTCCCATTCTTTCTTTGTATTTTTAATTTATTTATTTTATTGTTTTTGACAGAGAGACAGAGAGAAATAGAGAAAAGGGGGAGGGCCCAGAGTAGTCTCCATAGTTGTACATCATCAGTTTTTCTTTCTTTCCTTTTTTTTTAAACATTATTTATTTACTTATTTATTTTTTGAGAGAGAGAGAGAGAGAGAGAGAGAGATACAGAGACAGAGAGAGAACTGAACTGGGGGAACGCCCTAGTTCAGCATATGGGTCTGCATGGGCCAGAGCCGGAGCCGGGATTCAATCCTCGGTCCCCGGTGCTGCAAAGTGAGCGCTTAACCCACTGAGCCATCCCGGCTTCCCACATCATCAGTTTTCAACATGGTTTTGTTCCACACAGGTGGGCAGGGGCCGCGCAGGGTGGAAATGGGCCAGGGGCCTCTGGCCTGCGAGGCAGGCCCTCATGAGCTGGGGGCATCCCACAAGGGAACATCCCCATCCCCCAGCAAGAACCAAACTGGGGCCACACCCCAGTTCAGCATATGGGTCCCACGGGCCGGAGCCGGGACTCGATCCTCAGATCCCGGGGCTGCAAAACAAGTGCTTAACCCACTGAGCCATCCTGGCTTACTTTTCCTGTTATTTGTACTTTCAAATTACTTTTAAAGAAGTTGCATAGATACAAAATATTATCTATAATATTTATGCCAGGTGATAAGATATAAAGAAGAACAAAAAGGTGAACACCTGTGTATGGACACCATGTGAGCTCTTCCTCATTTCTAGTCTGTTTACCTGCTTGGGGACCCCCCATCCCACCTGCTTCCCCCACTTTCCTGCTTCCCCATCCCACCTGCTTTCCTCCATCCTACCTGCTTCCCCATTGCACCTGCTTCCCCATTGCACCTGCTTCCCCATCCCACCTGCTTCCCTCCATCCCACCTGCTTCCCCATCCCACCTGCTTTCCTCCATCCTACCTGCTTTCCTCCATCCCACCTTCTTTCCTCCATCCTACCTGCTTTCCCATCCCACCTGCTTCCCCATT
>PVKE010044454.1:0-13009 GCA_004027555.1 Craseonycteris thonglongyai | reverse complement strand
GATTTATTCCTAGGTATTTCATTTTTTTGTTTGCAATGGCAAAGGGAATGGATCTTCTCATCTCTCTTTCTGAAGTTTCATTGTTGGCATACAAAAATGCAGTTGATTTTGAGACATTGATTTTGTATCCTGCCACTCTACTGTATTTGTCTATTATTTGTAATAGATTTCTGATAGAATCTTTAGAGTTTTCTATATACAGGATCCTGTCATCTGCAAAGAGTGACAGTTTAACTTCTTCTCTCTCGATTCTAATACCTTTTATTGCTTTCTCTTGTCTGATTGCTCTGGCTGGAACTTCTAGTACTATGTTGAACAGCTGTGGTGAAAGGGGGCATCCCTGTCTTGTTCCCGATTTTAGGAAAATAGGCTTCAGCTTTCCCCACTCAGTATAATATTTGCTGAGGGTTTGTCATATATGGCCTTAATTAAGTTGAGGTACTTTCCATCAATTCCCATTTTATTCAGTGTTTTTATCATAAATGGGTATTGTATATTGTGGAATGCTTTTTCTGTATCGATTGAGATAATCATGTGATTTTTATACTTTGTTTGGTTTATGTGCTGATTTACATTGATTGATTTGCATATGTTGAACCACCCTTGTGCCCCTGGGATGAATCCCACTGGTCATGGTGAATAATCTTTTTAATGCATTGTTGTATTTTGTTAGCTAAAATTTTATTTAAGATTTTTGCATCAGTGTTCATCAGTGAGATTGGCCTATAGTTTTCCTTTTTGGTATTGTCTTTCCCAGGTTTTGGTATTAGGGTGATATTAGCTTCATAGAAAGAGTTGGGTAGTACTGCCTCCTCTTGAATTTTCTGGAATAGTTTGAGGAGGATGGGCGTCAGTTGTTCTTTGAATGACTGGTAGAATTCATTGGTAAAGCCATCTGGTCCAGGCCTTTTGCCTTTGGGCAATTTTTGGATAATTGTTTCAAGTTCTGTACTGTTGATTGGTCTATTTAGGTTATCCAAATCTTCTTGGATCAGTTTAGGTAAACTATATGTTTCTAGAAATTTGTCCATTTCCTCTAGGTTGTCAAATTTGTTGGCATAGAGTCTTTCATAATAATCTCTTATGATTGTTTGTATTTCTGCAGCATCAGTTGTAATCTCTCCCCTATGGTCCCGTATTCTGGAAATATGAGATTTTTCTCTTTGTCTTTTGGTGAGCCTAGCCAGTGGTTTGTGGATTTTATTGAGTTTTTCAAAGAACCAGCTCTTTGTGGCGTTAATTTTATGTATTGCTTTTCTATTCTGAATTTCATTAAGTTCTGCTTTGATTTTTATTAATTCTTTTCTTCTGCTGGCTTTGGGGGATCTCTGTTCTTCTTTTTCTAGCTCTATAAGATGAGATGTGAGGGTGTTTACTTGTAGTTTTTTTTTGTTTCTTGAGATAGGCCTGTAATGATATAAAATTCGCTCTTCGCTCTTAATAGTGCTTTTGCTGTGCCCCAGAAATTCTGGTACATCATGTTTACATTGTCATTTGTTTCTACAAATGTTTTAATCTCTTGTTTAATTTCCTCTTTGATCCAGCTACTTTTTAATAGAATGTTGTTCAATCTCCATGTATATGTGGTTCACTCTGCACTTGATCTTTTGCAATTGATTTCAAGTTTCCACGCTTTGTGGTCTGAGAATACACTTGGTATGATTTGGATGCCCTTAAATTTGGTGAGGTTGGATTTCAGTCCCAGGATATGATCTATCCTTGAAAATGTTTCATGTGCACTAGAGTAAAATTTATGGCCCTTTGTTGTAGAATGGAATGACCTGTAAATGTCAATTATGTCCATTTCCTGCAATGTATCATTTAAAGCTGCAATCTCCTTATTTAGTTTCTGCTTGGATGATCTGTCCAATGTTGTCAGGGGGGTGTTTAGATCCCCTACTATAATTGTATTTTTGTCAACTTCTCCTTTTAGATCTGTTAGTAGTTGCTTTATAAATTTTGGTGTTTCCTGATTCGGAGCATATATATTGATGAGTGTGATGTTTTCTTGTTGTAATGTCCCTTTTATCAAGATGTAATGTCCATTATTATGTCTTACTATTTTTTTTATCCTGATATCTTTTTCATCAGAAATCAGTATGGCCACTCCAGCTTTTCTCTGACTGTCATTCGCCTAGAGTATTGTTTTCCATCCTTTTACCATCAGTCTATGTTTGTCCCTGTGGCTGAGGTGTGTCTCTTGTAGGCAGCATATAGTTGCATTTTGTTTTTTAATCCAGTCTGCTACCCTGTGCCTCTTTATTGGTGAATTCAGTCAATTTACATTCACTGTGATGATTGATATAAGAGGATATCCTGTATCTATTTCTTCTTTCCTTTTTATTTTTTTGTTGTCCCAACTTTTCTCCATTTACTTTGATTTTTGGATTCAGGTCGGATAGCCTCCTTTAGTATTTCTTGGAGTGCCGGTTTTGAGCTGGAGAATTCCCTCAGCTTCTGTATATCTGTAAAGGCCTTAATTTCTCCTTCATATCTAAAGGTTAATTTTGCTGGATAGTTAATTCTTGGCTGGAAATGTCTCTCTTTTAGCATTTTGAAGATTGGGGACCACTCCCTCCTGGCTTGCAGAGTTTCTGCTGAGAAGTCTGGTGACAGGCTGATAGGTTTTCCGTTGAAAGTTATGTTTTGTTTTTCCCTGGCAGCCTTTGAGGATTTTTTCTTTGTCATTGATTTTTGTCATCTTCAGAACAATGTGCCTTGGAGATGATCTGCTAGGGTCTAGGAAGTTAGGGCTTCTGCTTTCCTCTTGGATTTGGGGCTGTTATTCCTTTCACAGGTTAGGGAAATTTTCATCCATTATTTGTTTTAGTAGACTCTGAGAAGATTTCATCTCGCTTCCTTCTGGTACCCCTGTTATTCTAATATTGTTCTTTCTGATGGAGTCAGAAAGTTCTTGTAGGGCTGTTTCATTTCTCTTGATTTTTTTTTCCCTTTCTTCTTCCTTCTGTGACATTTCCATGTTTGTATCTTCAGTTTCACTCATCCTTTCCTCTAGCTGGTCAGCCCTGTTTCTTATGCTGGTCAGTTGTTTTTTCAGCTCTCCTATGATGCCTTTCATTTCAAGGAGTTCCTTTTGGTTCTGCTCTAGCTTCTCAATTTTGTTGGTAAAGTACTCATTTTGCTCAGAAATTTTCTTGTTGATGTCATTTAACTGTGTCTGGGTACTTTGCCAGCATTGAATGAGCTCTCTGAGTGTCTTGATTAATGCAGCCCTGAATTCTGTTTCACTTAGATTTGATTCTAAGTGTGCAAGGTTCTTTACTAAAGACTGCCCCTGATCTTCTGGAGGGGCTTTGGATTCTGAGGTGTGCATTGTGTTTGATATGGTTCTTTTTGCTTTATGCATGAGTCTGTTTTCCCTCTGGGGGTTTGCCTATCAGATGGGCTTCTCTTTATTTTTTCTTTTGGGCTCAGTTTTGGGAGAAGGAGATTTTGGGAGAGGGTTGGGGGAAGCAGTCAGCTTCTGTGTCCTGGGGCACTTCATTTTGCTGTCTTAGCTGTTAGATAGCAGTATAGTAAAGGTGTGGCCAGGGGTGGAGGCATGTGAGTAGGAGCTAGGGCAGGCCTGAGACACAATAGCAGATTCCTCTTTCAGCAGGGGGACTGGTGGTTCATTGCAGGCGGGGTGCAGGAGCTCTGGTCTTTCTCTCCTCCACCTGGCTGCCCCTCCTTCAATCGTATCTGTAAGCCACACCCGCAGGTAAGCACTTGGCTGGGCTGGGGCTTTGCAGAGGCTTCGGTCGGCCGCGCATTGCCGCGCACAGGCTCTGACATTGCGGCGACCCGTTCAGCAGCCCAGTAGCGCGCCCGGGCTGCAACGCCCCAGAGGCCCGGTTGGTGGGACCCCAAAATCCCAGTTGCGTGCTCGTGAGCCGGCAGCAGTGCTGCAGTGGCCCGGTGGGCAGGGCGCCAAAAGCGGATTTTGCGCGCAGGCAGTGGCACTACGGTGGCCTGGTGAGCAGGGCACCAAAAGCCCGGTAGCGCACTGTCGAGCAAGTAGCGGTGCCACGGCAGCCCAGTGGGCGGTTCGCCGAAAGCCCGGGTGCATGCACACAGCGATGTGCAGTGTCCCAGTGGGCGGGGCGCCAAAAGCCCACTTGCGCACGTGTGCGCCGGCAATGGGGCCGCTGTGGCCTGGTGAGCGGGGAACCAAAAGCCCAATTGTGCACTGGTAAGCAAGCAGCGGAGCCGCAGCGGCTCGGTGGGCGGGGCGCCGAAAGCCCAATTGCATGCTGGCAGCAGCTCCGCGGTGGCCTGGTGTGCGGGGCGCGGAAAGCCTGGGTGCGTGCACGCAGCGCTGCCGCAGCAGCCCAGTGGGCGGGGCGCCAAAAGCCCTGTGCGCACAGGCCGTAGCTTGGGCGGTAGCCGCTCTATGCTCCCGGCTCTGTTGAGACCGCCGGATTCACTCTAAGCACATCCAATGCAGCTATGCCCACTCAAGCCCCAGCCCTCACTCCAATAGCCCTGTCTTCAGAAGGCGCTCCCTTACAGTCAATCTCCTCCATAAATCAGGGGTGCTGAGCTGTTGTGGGCTGGTGCCCAGCTATCACCCCGCCTGCCGGGAAGTGCAGCCACCCTGCTCCACAGTCCCTGTTCCACTTTAGGCTCTGTGATCTGATTAGGGCACTGTGTGCTGTCCCTTGAGTTCGGATGTTAAATTGTCCACAGTCTTGTGGGGATTCCGCGCTCCGTAGGTCTCGGCTTCCAGCCCGCCCTCGATCCAGCTCCACTTTGACCGTAGTTCCCCAATCCCACTTTGTTTTTGCCAGCCCCGGGCCATGCTCCGAGTCTCTGTCCCCGCTGCTTCCCTTTCCCTCTCCCACTCTCCCCTTTTTTCTCTAACCTTTGGGTGTTGTTCTGCATTGTGTGGTTCTCTTAGTTGAGGTTTCTTCTCAGGGTTTCCCCTGTGGATTCCCCTGTGTTCACAAGGCCCTTCCCAGGCAGTTATCGGCGTTCTCCTCTCATGCCGCCATCTTGGATCCCACCTAAATATTTTGAGTATTACATCTGCTTCTAGACATCATGCTAAGAACTTCATCTATAGTATATCATTCATTCTTTAACAAAAAAATGTATATGGCATGCATTATTATCAATGGGGTCACATCTGGGCCAGTTTGGGCTGCTATAACAACTTATCAGGGACTGGGTAGCTTAAAAAACAAACATTTTTTTCCCACTGTTTTGGGGACTAAGAAGTCCCCGAAGTGGTGTCTGGTGAGTACTCTTCCTGTATGTCCTCAGATGGCTGAGAGCACAGAGAGAAAAGGTCAACTCTCTTTTTCTTCTTCTTATCATGACACTAATTCCTTTTGTTTATGTGTTAAGCACAGATATATACACAATATGAGGTCTAACAATTAAGTTCCTGAACTTGCCACTGTGTACTTACATTAGCAGCACTGTATAAACAACTCAGTAAGGTTTCATAACCACAGTACATCAATATCTTATAGCTATGTTTGTGTCAACATGTGGTGTGTCTTGCTGAGTGGAATTCATTGTTGTTGCGTGTTTTTGTGGGTCATCACGAGAATATTGGGGCTTGAATTAGAGCAATGAACAAACATTAAATTTTTTATTAAAATTGTCAAGAATGGAAGTGAAATCTAGGACATGTTAGTTCAAATTTAGGATAATGCCATAAAGAAAACAGCAGTATACACATGAATTAATCATTTTTCTGAGGGGAGAGAAAGCATCACTGATGAAGAGAGGTTAGGGCATCCAGTAACCAGCAGAATTGATGTAACTTTGCAAAAAATCAAAATTATCAGTTTACTGTGAGAAGAAGCATAGCAGACCAAGTAAACATCAATGGAAAAACACTTTGAAAAATCTTTACTGAAAATCTTGGCATGAGAAAGATATGTGCAAAAATGTTCCTGAAGGAGCTCACCGATGAACAAAAGCAAAGGAGAGTTGAAGTTTGCCAAGACATTTTAGAGAGGCAAGATAATGTTTTGGGCCATGATATCGCTGGTGATACAACATGGGTATATGAATACAATCTTGAAATAAAGTGCACAATGGAAGTTAGCCAATTCTCCATGACTAAAAAAGTTTCAGCAGTTCTAATCAAGAGTCAAAATAATATTGCTAACCTTTTCTGATCTCAGAGGGATTGCTCATTATGAATTTGTACCAACTGGACAATAGTCAACCAAACTGACTATTTGCAAGTGATAAAAATGCTGCATGAAAAAGTTAGGGGAAGCTGGGATGGCTCAGCAGGTTGAGCACTTGCTTTGTAGCCCCTGGGACCAAGGATCGAATCCTGGCCCCGGCCCATGCAGAACCATGTGCTGAACTGGGAGCTCCCCCAATTCAGTTCTCTCTCTGTCTCTGTATCTCTATCTCTCTCTCTCTCTCTCTGTCAAAAAAAAAAAGTTAGACAAAAACGACCTGTACTTTTCACCAACAACTCATGGCTCTTGCATCATGACAATGCACCAGCTCACATGGCACTGTCTGTGAGGGTTTTTAGCCAATAAGTGAATAACTGTATTGGAACACCCTCCCTACTCACCTGATCTGGCCCCCAATATTTTTTTTAATTTTACCTGAAAATAAAGAAAATATTAAAAAGAAGACAATTTGATAATATTCAGGACATCATGGGTAATATGATGATGGCTCTGTTTGCCTTTCCATAAAAAGAGTTCCAAAATTCCTTTGAAGGGTGGACTAGGTGCTGGCATCCACACATAGCTTCCCAAAGGGAGTACTTCCAAGGTGACCATAGTGATATTCAGCAATAATATAAGTAGTAGTTTTTCTAGGATGAGTTCACAAACTTAATTGTCAGAATGTGTATAGAAACACACATACAGTATATCTGTGGCATTAAAATTTATTAGGGGGCAAGTAGAAGAAATGTCTGAAAAGGCTCCTTCAGGGGGGGCAATAATTTTTTAATAAGTCTAAGAAGTACTGCCATCTGCCTTTATTAATTTTACTGCATAGATGTGAAAATGTAGGTTGAGAGGTTAAATAATTTGCCCAAGAACACAAAATGATCAATCAGGTGGGAGAGCTCTTACACAAACCCAGATCTTTATGATCCCAAAGCAGATGATTTTATTTGCTACACCATAGTGCTTTCTTGTTGCTTGTTCTGTGGGCTAAGAAACAGCTACCTGACCTTCCACCTCCCCCCACAGGAGTGTTCCTGTCTTCCTTCCTTCCAGCTTCCTCTGTATCCTACTCTTTGTAGTGGCCCTCCTAAACGGCTTTGTTCCATTTCTAGGCTCTAAAACTCCCCCCACTTCTTTTCACTGTTAGCCCAGGAGTGCTCCATGAAAAATTTCAGCTGCTGGATTGCAGGAATTTGTATTTGCATTTTAATGTTTGGTGAGACATTACCCAAAGGCCTGTCTCTTTCCCAGTAGAATATCAGGGTCTCTCCCAGGCCAGTGGGAAGTTATTGGGAACCATGTGCTTTGCAGACCCACACAAGTCATAGCAGGAAGGCAGATGCCTGTCTCTAACTGAATCTTGTGTGCTACCTATCTTCATCTGAGCATGTTGACTAGAATCTCCTGCTGTTATTCTATCAGCCAGGCTCTACACCTGTGTGTCTGTGTGTAACAATTCCAATAACATTCAATCGTCAAAACACATTTTATAGTAAGCAGAGGCAGCCATGAGAAACACTTTGCTGTTACTTTGAAAGGTTGTTGCTTTGAAAGAATTGAATAGTCAATCTCGGCTTTTTAACCAGAGTTTCTAGGATCAATTTATCAGGAATGAGTGGATTCCTTTCTCTTCCACTCAGAAGGCCCATGGAAAATGAGAAATATAAGCAATAATAACAAATCAATCAAATTTACATTTAAAAGTGTCCTTCAGTAGAGCACCCTGGAGGGCCCTACTTATATAATCATGCTTTCTCCTGCCCCCCCGCCCCAAATACAGCTGACATATGGTCAGAACCAATAAGGATGGGCTTCAGCTTTGAGAAGATGCTAGTGGTTAAAGCTGAGGTAGTAGGGTCTGACACTTGGGCGCTCCCTGCAGGGGTTGCCAAGAGTTGTTCCCTCAGCTGAAGGCCTCTGGCTCCCAAAAGAAAAGAAAGAGCTGTTCAGAGCCATTGTCCAAAAGAAAAAAATGGTTACTTCTCCTCCCACATTTTCAGTGTCCAAACACCCACATAGACAAAGCCAAGGTTATTTTAGCAGAACAATAAGTAAATAAGTGTCTCATACTTCATATAGTAGAAAAACGTCCATGCCTCAGTTTCCTCATTTATAAAATGGGGATCATAAAACTATCCACTTACACTAATTTGCTGGGGCTGCTGTAACAAAATACCACAAAGTAGATAGTTTAAACAACAGAAACTTATTGCATTACATATAGGCCTGGAGGCTAGAAGTCCTAGATCGAAGTGTCAGTAGGGTGGTGTCTTCTGAGGGCTTTTGGTGGCTTGCTGGCGATCTTTGGCATTCATGATCTCTGCCTCCATCTTCAGATGGTGCTATCTCTATGTGTATGTCTGCATCCAAATTACCTTTTTTAAAGATTCATTGTTTGTTTGTTTTTTAAAGATTTATTTTTATTGTTTTTGACAGAGAGAGAGAAATACAGAGTCAGAGACAGAGAGAAGGGGGAGGTCCCAGAACAGTCTCCATAATTGCACATCATTGGTTTTTCACATAGTTTCATTCCACAGGTGGGTGGGGCTGCACAGGGCAGGAACTGGGCCGGGGTCTCACCCTGGTGAGAACTGAACTGGGGCCACTCCCCAGTTCAGCACATGGGTCTGCACGGGCCGGGGCCGGGATTCGATCCTCGGTCCCCGGGGCTGCAAAGTGAGCTCTTAACCCACTGAGCCATCCTGGCTTTCCCAGATTTGTTGTTTTTGACAGAGACAGAGACAGAGAGAAACAGAGAGAAGGGGTGGGCCCAGAGCAGTCTCCATAGTTGTAAGTCATCAGTTTTTTACTTTGTTTTGTTCCACACAGGTAGGTGTGGAGGAGGACTGTGCAGAGTAGGAACCAGGCCAGGGACATCATGCATGGTAGGCATGCCCCTGTGAGCTGTGGGCCAAACTGGGGGTCTCCCACATGAGAGTGTCACCCTGGCCAGAACCAAACTGGGAGCCACACCCAAGTTCAACATGTGGGTCTACATGAGACTGGGCCGGGACTCGATCTTCAGATCCTGGTGCTGCAAACGGGTACTCAACCTGCTGAGCCATCCTGGCATCTTCCCAGATTTCCCCCTTTTTTCTTTCTTCTTTTTAAAAATTAGTTTCAGGTATATAAAACAACCTAGTATTTAGACATTTATACCCCTCACAAAGTGATAACCCCACTAAGTCTACTACTCATCTGACATTGTACATAGCTATTATAATACCACTGATTCTGAGGTCTGACAATTAAATTTGTGAACTCATCCTAGAAAAAAGTGCTATGTACCTCATTGCTGAGTATCACTACGGTCACCTTTGAAGTACTCCCTTTGGGAAGCTTTACACTAACACCAGCACCTAGTCCACTCTTCAAAGCAATTTTGGAACTCTTTTCTGCAATGACCATCAACGCTGTTGTTTTATTACCTTTAATATCCTGAATGTCATCAAAATATCTTTTCTTTCAATATTTTCTTTATCTTAGGATAAAGAAAAAAAGTCATTGGGAGCCCGGTCAGGTGAGTAGGCAGGATGTTCAAATACAGTTATTTGTTTACTGGCTAAAAACTCCCTCACAGACAGTGCTGTGTGAGCTGGTGCATTGTTCTGATGCAAGAGCCATGAGTTATTGGTAGAAATTTCAGGTCTTTTTCACTCACTTTTTCACGCAGTCATTTCAGCACTTGCAGATAGTTAACTTGGAGGATGCCAGGGTAGCTCAGTGGGTTGAGTGCTAGCCTTGCAGGCCACGGGTAAAAGGGTTGAGTCTTGGTCTCAGCCTTGACTGTGCAGACCCATATATTGAACTGGGGTGTGCTTCCCATGTGGGAAACCCCTGGTTCAGCTCCTGCCTGTGGCATGCTTCCCATTCAGGAGGCCCCCCGCCCAGTTTTTGCTCTGTGAGGCCCCTCCCCTTTCCCCCTCTACCCCCACACCCACCTGTGTGGAATGAAACTGTGTTGAAAATTGATGACGTACAACTATGGAGACTGCTCTGGGCCCTCCACCTCCATTCTGTGGGTCTCTGTTTCTCTTTCTGTCAAAACAATAAAATAAGTCTTTTTAAAAAATAGTCAACTTGGTTATTTAAACATTTGATACAAATTTATAATGAAGAATTCCTCTGATATCAAAAAAGGTGAGCAACATTGTTTTGACTCTTGATTTAGACTGACAGAATTTTTTTTAATCATTTATTTTATTGTTTGAGAAAATTTGAGAAAGAGAAAGAGAAAGAGAGAGAGACCGAAGTGGGAAGGGCCCAGAACAGTCTCCATAGTTATACATCATTAGTTGTGACATGATGGAGTCATGCCATGTGGGAACCCAACCAGGGTCCTATCACATGGGTTGCAAGAATCTTTGCCACTGTGCCATCCTTTCTGTCATCAGTGGTGTAGCATATGGGTTTGCATATGCTGGGGCCAGGAATCGAACCCTAGAACACATGATTACAAGGCAAGCGCTCAACCTCTGCGCTATCCATGAATCCCCAAGACAAAATTTTTGGTCATGGAGAATAGGCTGACTTCCATTGTGCACTTGGATGCTTTGTTTCAGGATTGTAACAAAACATGGGTACACCCATGTTACATCACCAGTGATAACATGGCCCAAAACATTTGTCTTGCCTCTCCAGAAGGTCTTGGCAAACTTCAACTCTCATTTGCTTTTGTTCATCGGTGAGCGACTTTGGGATCATTTTATGCATGTACCTTTCTCATGCCAAGATTTTCATTTAAAATTTTTCTAACTGCTTCTCTATTGATGTTTACTTGGTCTGCTGTGCTTCTTAAAGTCAGCTAACAATTTTAAAGTAAATTTGATGAATATTTGCACTGCTTTTCTCAGTTCTGCTGGCTACTGCCCTCTCTGACCTTTCTTTGTCAGTGACACTTTCTCTTCCCTCAGAAAAACGTTTAGTCCATTTGTACATGGCATTACCTGCATCAACTTGGAATAACTTGTCCTTGATTTCACATCCACTCTTGCCATATTTGACAAAAAATTTAATGTTTGTTGCTCTAATTCAAGCTCTAACATTCTCATGAAGGCACACGAAAACATGCAACAATAGCAATGAATGCCACTAAGCCAGCCACCACCACACATTGACTTGAACATAGCTGTGAGACATTGATATACCAAGGTGAGTTGTTTGTACAGTATTGCCAATGTAAGTGCAAGGTGGCAAGTCTGTGAACTTAATTGTCATATCTCGTACATTTCCTTTGTGTACTTTATGTCCTGTGGCTACACACACACACACTTTTAATTGTAGTTGACATGCAGTATTGTTTTATATTAGTTTCATATATATAACAAAGTGGTTATGTGTTTATATAACCCATGAAGTACTCCTACTGATAAGTTCTATACCCATCTGACACTTTACCTTGTCTTTACAACATTATTGACTATATTCCCCATACTGTATTTCACATCCCTGTGACAATTTTGTAACTACCAGTTTGTATTTTCTAATTCCTTTACCTTTCTCACGCAACCCCAGCCGCCCTCCCATCTAGCAAGTTTGTTCTCTGTATCTATGAGTTTATTTCTGTTTTGTTCATTTGATTTTTCTGTTCTTTAAATTCCACATATAAGTGAAATCTTATATGTTTGTCTTTCTCAGTCTGACTTATTTCACTTAGCATAATATGCACTAGGTCATCCATGTTGTTGCAGATGGTAAGATTTCATTTTTTGTTTGTTTGTTTATGGCAGAGTAATACTCCATTGTATAAATGTACCACAATTTGTTTATCCACTTGTCTATTAATGGGCATTTTGTTTGTTTTCATATCTTGGCTACTGTGAATAGCAGTACAGTAAATATAGGGATGCATATATTTTTTCAAATTAGTGTTTTGGAATTGCTGAGTCATAAGGTGGTTCTATTTTTAATGCTTTGAGGAGCTTTCTTTCTGTTTTTCACAATGGCTGCATCAATTTACAATCCAAGCAATAGTGCTGGAGGGTTCCCTTTTATCCACACCTTCTCCAACAGTTGTTGTTTGTTGATTTATTGATAATAGCCATTTTGACAGGAGTGAGATGGTATCTCATTGTGGTTTTTATTTGTATTTCTCTGATGATTAGTGATGTTGAGCATCTTTCCATATGTCTATTGGCCATCGTTTTTTGTTTTGTTTTGTTTTGTTTTTTTCTGGTGTTGAGTTGTATTAGTTTCTTATAAATTTTGTATATTATCCTGTTATTAAATGTATAATTGGCAAATATCTTCTCCCATTTTAGTAGGATGTCTTTTTGTTTTCTTGATTCCTTTGCTGTAAAAAGCAAAACAAAACAAAACATTTAATTTGGTGTAGTCCTATTTGTTTGTATTTTGTTTTGTTTTCCTTGCCTGAGCAGATAGATCAGTAAAAATATAACTAAGAATAATGCCTGAAAGTTTATTTTCTATATTTCTTTTTAGGAATTCTATAGTTTCATGTCTTACAGTTAAGCTTTTTTTTTTTAAATTTTATTGTTAAATTTAGTGTGGTGACATTGATTGGTAACAATTAGATAGTTTTCAGATGTACAAGTCCACATCACATCACCTATGCATTGCATTATGTGCTCAATACCCAGAATCAGCTCCCCCTCCATCACCATATATCCAGTGTCCACTCCCACCTCCCCCGGCAACTCTCCCTTTCTCCTCCTCCCCTTTCCTCAGGTAACCACCAAACTATTGAGTGTGTCTAACAATGGAATACTACTCAGCGATAAGAAATGATGAAATACAGTCATTTGTGACAACATGGATGGACCTAGAGATCATCTTATTAAGTGAAATAAGTCAGACTGAAAGAATCAGGAAACATATGACCTCACTTATAG
>PVKE010044453.1:0-13000 GCA_004027555.1 Craseonycteris thonglongyai | reverse complement strand
TTGTGTAGTCATTTGAAGTATTGCATACAGTCATTTGAAGTATTGTATACAGTTATTTGAAGTATTGCATCACAGTCATTTGAAGTATTGTGTAGTCATTTGAAGTATTGTGTAGTCATTGGAAGTATTGCATCACAGTCATTTGCAGTATTGTATACAGTCATTTGAAGTATTGCATCACAGTCATTTGCAGTATTGTATACAGTCATTTGCAGTATTGTATCACCATCATTTGAAGTATTGCATCACAGTCGTTCGACATTGTATCACAATCAGGCATTTGAAGTGTACCTTGTACAGCCTCTGTGGAAGCCCTGCAGACATGCAAAATTAAGGGAAAACATTCTTTATGCTCATGCGATCCATTCGGATGATAACATCTGCGTGGGCCCGACCGTGCTTCTGGCCCCTTTTTAGATCAGCTTGTAAAGGCACGTGAGGAATTTCGTTGTGTTTTGTTTGGCGCAAGTGGGAAGGGCAAGAATAAGAGGTATAATTTCTGTCGGCCGCCGGCTCATTTCCGTCTTTGCTCGTGACTGTTTTCGGCCCTGACCCTGATTTCCTTGGCTCCGCCTTCATCGGCTTAGATTCCCCCTCCCGGCCATCCCGGGGCGTCCTGGAAGATGCTGCCTGAAATGGTGGTGAAGGCTAAGATGACGTGGTGCTGCTGAGCTGGTGGTTGTGAAGGGTTTGGGATGGTCTAAGAAAAGGTCAGCTTACTTTTCTTTGCTCTGCTTTTACCATTTAACATAGATACAGGAAGACATCGGAAACCTTGACTCAAGCCGGACAGAAGGCCTCAGCCGCTTTTGCATCTGTGGGATCCGTCATCACCAAAAAGCTGGAAGACGTCAAGTATGTCCTCGGTTTTCCTTGCTTGTGACGTCGCGGAAGCGAATGACAGGATACAGCGGTCACCTGCGTTTCCTGGCTGGTTCTGGGGGAGGCTGGGTCCTGCTCCCGGGAGGGTGGGCACCCCCTCAAACCAGAACCTGACGTGCTGCCTTGTTCTTCCTGGCCCAGCCATCAAGCATGTAGGAGTTAGTGTTCTAAGTGATCATCTGGTGAATAATGGGAGGTTGTTGAAAAATTCTGGTTGTGAACTTGGGTCTTTTGAGTTCTTCCTGACCCTAACGGGTAAGTATGTCTCTCGTGACTGCAAGTTTGTGGTCGTGGCCGAGCGCAGGACCAGTCTCGCCTTCCCTTGTGTGTGGTTTAACGTGCTTACACCGTGATGTGACAACAGCGTGCTCACTTGCACCCCGATACGCGCTAGTGCGCCAGCCATGTCTACGTTCAGGCTTAGGCCCACGTCTTGGTTTTGAGCTGTGGCTTTTTATTTTGCATTTATATTTTAGATGAGTCTGCAGGATTTTCCTGACCATTTTGATTTAAACCCCCCCCCCCACACACACACACACAAACTGCTACCTGGTGCTTTTGTGTGTGTGCCTGCCCGCCCCCTATGTGTGAATTAGAATGGCGCTGTGAAGTGACGGCTGTGGATTCAATTTGCTGTGCTTCTGATTGGCATGGAAGATCCGTGTTTTAGAAACAAAGCCCTCAGATTGCATGACCTTGTGTGTCTCGTGTATGGGGGGAAAGGCGATTTTACAACCAGAATTTTGATGGCTGAACCACTTTGGCAACCAGTGTGTTGTACTTGGTACCCAAAACACCCGATGACCTTCTCATTATATGGGGGCTGTGGTCGTTGTAAGCGTCATGCAATAAACAGAGCGTTCTCGATGGCGGGGCCCTTTGGGGTCCCGTGAAAACCACATAACTTTAAGGAACAAAAGCAGGGGATGTCATGGTTTTAGATTTCCCAGAACTTCCCTTGTTTTAATGCTCACTGTGGCTTCTTGCAGGTTGCAAGCTTTTTCGCATTCCTTTAGGTAAGGAGGGCTGGAGCCGTCACGGCGGCTCAGCGGTTGTGTAAAACGAGTATGTAAGATGGTGAGGCCGTGTCGGATGGTTGTGTGTGTCCACTGCCTAATTTTCTGGCCTTTGGAGTATTTTTTTCTTCCTCCGATGCTGTTCCTGTTCTGTGAGGGAGGGCTTCTGGTATACCATGGTAATGAGTACATTGAGAGCAGAACAATTGACATGGTGGGTCAAGGGATGGGGAAAGGCATTGACATTTCTTTTTCACCTTTTTTTTTTTTTTTAAGAAAGCAGCTCTACCATGGCATGCAGAATTCCTCCCTTGTAATGTCCGACTTTGTCTGTGTGGCTTGGATGCTTTCGTTTCTTTGGTGCTTTTGTAAAGATGGGTCGTCCACCTGGGTCCCGTTACGCAGTCGTCACACACTGCGTGATGGCTGCCTTAGCAGGTAGTGTTCTGGCTTAGACAGGACGATTACTCCGAATATATTTTTATACTCGAAAGTATTCCTAACATACGCTGTGACTCGGCACTTTTTAGTACCTGTCTTACTAGCTTACAGAGTTGACTATTGAGGATTTCTTTACACCCCGTTCTATTTTTTTTTAACTATGCCCACAAAAGAGTCTCATGGTTGCAAAAGGAAAACTAACGTGTGTTGGGCACCTAAAGAAGCTGTCTGCCCAGATAGGCTGAGCAGACATGCCATTTTAAATGGGACAGGACTGTTTTTCATTGTTTCCCGTCCCGTTTAAAAGGGAACATATGGTCAGCCGACGTACCGAAGGAACCTTTGTCATGTGGAGAAAACCTCTCCTCTCTCTCCCATAGAGACTGTGTATCCAATTAGCCATTGCCTAAAACGAAGGTGGAGGAAGGTCTGTAGAACGCAAACATGGTCATTGTCATCTCAGATGCCGCTCCCTGGGGTCTAGCTATTTGTCTTCTTCAGTAAGCGAACAGGTGCTCAGAGCTGAGGCCCTCTGTCCTTATAGCTAAGTAGCCTCAAGGCCACAACCCATCACAGGACTGAACCGGCTCTGAATGTTGAACTATTTAGAGCTAAAAGCACACTCCAAGACATCAGTAATAGGAGGTGATTCTGTGTCTTGGGCGTTCTATTAAAAATTTGTTGCTCCAGGCAATGAAGACAATTCTTTCTAATGTCACTGGAGTTGTATTCAGTCATGTGCCTGTACTGCAAACATTTGAGTGTCTACTGTGACCTGGTCCCAAGGGTGTAACCAGGAATGGGACGTGGTTGAGGTTCACAGAGGCCTTAAAATCTCTGAGCCAGTGGAGCTGGGGAAGGAAGTGGGGACTGGGAACGAGTTAGGCACGGAGGAGCCCTGCTCAGACCTGGTGATGAGACGATATTAAATGTGCTAGAAAGGACAGCGTAACACGGTGTCCGCACTGTCAGGAGCACTGTTCTGTCTGTGTACCTGTCAGGGGATTGGACACAAGATGGCTTCTCCGTGCTGTCTACTGATTCACCGAGTTCTGCTGCCCTTTTCTAGCCACTTCGTTTCCCCTATTTCATTCACCAAATAGTATAATTGGGATTGAACCCTCTACCATTTCCAGTCTTGTTTTTCATGACTCATTGGTTCCATACCAATACCTTCACATTAAAGCAAGGCTTTTGGTTAAAACTTGGCGATGAGAGAAATATGGTTATCTTTGGAAAGCTACATTTTATAATTAATTCTCACCGGCTGAAAGTTGGGTAAAGCCATTAAAAATAATAATAATGTCTAGGCCCAGATGTTCTGAGGGTCATCTGATTTATTGCATTCACACAAAATAGGAAACACGTGAAAAGACATGTAATAGAAAACATACACTGAAAACCACATCATTTTGGTCAGTGAGTCGCAAAGAGGCAAATACTGGCCACGGGCCCCCAAGAACTGTCCAAGGAGAGGGCACGGGGCCATCGATTTTGAGTGTTTTTCCCCCAGGGACCCAGAGGCTGGGGGCCCCTTCTGCCACGCGCTGGAAGTGGTTGGTTAGCCCTGTAAACTCCCCTTTGTTCAGGGCCCCTGCTTGCCCTGTAAGCACGTGACAGTGAGCTCACGCTGGCGGAACTGTACATATTTCACCGACTTGACTTGTTAGACTAGGCCACTGATGTTGTTTGATGTTGTCAATGAAGAGATTAACACTTGGTATTTAGATATCTGTCCTAAGCCTTGGGTGGTGTGTAAGGAGGTGGAGGAGAGGGTGAGTGGGGAGGGAGAGAGAGAGAGAGAATTAAGCGCCACAGCAAGGTTGGGGGCCCGACCAGAGACACGGTGATGAGTATTAATTACCCTGGGAGGCCCCCGGTGGGGCGCTCACCTGTCCTCTCCTTTCGCTTCTTCTTTGCGCATTCATGGTAAGTACGGGCCCCTATGTTACGTGTTTGAGAGAAACTAGAAAAGAGAATTCTGATTTCACTCGGTGCCTGTGTTAAAGATGGATCTTAGAGTTAAGAACACACTGTGATCACTCAGTGGTCAAGTATTTTTCGTATATTTAAGAGGAGGTGCTAATTAACTTGGCCTTTATTTCCCAAAGACCTTTCTTCTTTTTTTTGACATGTGTGTTTCTTCATATACACCTCTAGATATATATTTTTAAATTTGTTGGGAACTCATTGAAGTCATTCCTGACAATCCTGTTTTGCTGAGAACTGCGAGCATTTAATGGGAGAAGAAACAATCTATTTCTTTCCTCTTGTGAGGAAGTGCCTGCTGGTTAGAATTTGAAAAGCTGTAATGAGCTTTTCTACCTGTCGTGCCCGTATTTCCTCGTTACAGTGACCACAATGGTGTCTTCGTTCCTCCACTCGTTCAGTATTTACTAAACGCTATGTACCAGACAGTGTTGTAGGCATGGGATTGGAGCTGCCAACCCAAATGACAGCTGCTGACACTGGAAAGCTTTAAAGAATATAATCTTCATAGTCTCTCCGTAAATGTTAATAACGTGTTTCAGTTACAGTCATCTATACTAATAAAAGCGGTGAACAGTTACGTGTCGGGCAAGACTAACGTATAATACCCGTGACGTTGATAATTAAAGGCTGTCCAGAAGTTACTTTACAATCAAGAGATTATCGCGAGGGCAACATGGAATAATAGCACCCAGCTAGCTCTTCAGAGCATGCCTGGCGCGTAGGGAGCATTCTAGCACGTTAAGCAGTCACTTCCTTTTCTATATCGGAAGGCCATCCGGAACAAGTGCAGCCATCCATGCCTGTAGTTCTCAGGACATGGCTGGATACTCTCTGGATGTCCCTCCTCTCTGCTACTTACCACTTCCTTCCTTCTCCTTCCTCCTCCTTTATCACCAGGAGGGATGTAAGAAACAAAGACAATTTAAAAAATCAATTCAGCTTCCTGAATGAATAACTTCCAGAGTGAGAGTAGACGGGAGATGGAGAAGCACTTAGCGAGAACTAGGCTACCCAGTGTTTTTTGTTTGTTTGTTTTGAACATTTCAGACCTCAGGACTTACCTATTATGCAGGATAATCCTGAATTAATACGTGACCTGGGTATTGATGATCCAGTCAACCCGATGCCTTTGGAATTCATTTAACGATTATTCCTTGCACTTTGCCTTGGACCTGTTCTCTCAGCTTGGGTCCTACGGAATGACCACAGAAGGAAATGAGCTTTCACGTGGGGGCCGAGGGATAGTGACTAGAATTATTGGTCTCTGTCCAGCACACTGCAGCAGATCAAACAGAGAAGGAGTGAGCACATTCCTCCCAGGACAGTTACCTCTGTTACAAGACAGAGGATGCTGAGCTCTGGAGACCTCTCCCTGTGTCACATACGACACATCATTTACTGATTATCTTGGCTATACCAGCTGCCAGCTTCTATGCATGTATATCCAGGTCAGACTCTGTATTATTATACTCAATGCACAACTAGATTTGGGGAGCTATCCTTGAAATGCACTGTCATTGGTAACAACTGAGTCTTTGAGGAAACCTGCTCATGAACACGCATGATATTTAAGTAGAATTGAGAATTCGTATCCTGGATTGTCCAATTTACCCAAAGGAAAGATTACTGACCACAAGTGCTGTGTCAGGATCGAAGTATTAGAAGCACAGGGACGGTGTCAGCAGAACACAGTGACTGTGTGAGCCCGAGAATTGAGGTCCTTTCATCTTGTAAGGTGGCTGAATGGGAGATGGCTGAGAGTAGGTAACCTTGACCCTGAGCAGTCAGGCAACTGCATGGCCCTGGAATAACAATTTGGTCCTCAGACAATAGGAGCCAAGTGTTACTTGAATGGCCATTAAGAATGTTTAGTTTCATTGGGGTGAAATACAAGTGTCTCTTATTAGACAGCTGATACTACCGCTATGAAGGAGGGATATGTAAGTCACTTAAAGTCATCCAGTAGGAGATTTATTTTTTTAACCCTGCCTCTTCTGGTAACAAATATGTGGGAGAAAGATGGCAGAGGAGCCCCTCCCTGGCTTGGCTGTGTGTGTGTGATGTGTGTGCGTACACCTGTATTCGTGTGCCGCGTTTTTTGAGGGGAGGTGGTGAACACTGAATTAAGAATCCCAAAGCCTACATTCGTTTGGATTCTGCTGTGATCTTGGGTAGATCACTTAACTTCTGAGCCTCAGCACGTGATGCCTTACAGTTTCCAAAGCGCCATGAACACGCAGTGCTGAATTGTTGCTGTGTGAACTGCTGGGGTTCTGTTGGCTCAGGAATAGGAGTAGAATACGTTGAATAACTGTGATTCCTCTCCACCTCAAAAAGTAGGCGGTTCTTCTGAGTGCTGAAAAGCTGCTAGAATGCCAAGTGTTGTGTGCTCTTTACAATGTCTCATAACGACCGTACTAACTTCATTTCTGTCTCTTTTTAATGCTGCCTCTTAGTATACGCTCCATTCAGCATTCAATTAGCATGCCTGCTATGAGGTAAAGTATGATTTTTTACAAAATTTTAAATAGTCGATCTTACGCTTTCTTATTCTCTGCTGAAATGCTTAATCTTAAACGGTTCTGAAGCCTGGAACTAGAATTCGACTTTAAACCAACGGTATCCGTTTTCAGTTGCTTTTGCTATAATGTTAGGATGGGTGCAAGAGATCCATTAAAAATGTCTGTGACTTTTTTTTAAGAGAGTTATTATTTCTACTTGATTTTGCAAGACCCATTGTTTCATATCTGAAACCTGTTACATTGAAAAGGTGGGCAGGGCTCATCTACTATATGATAAGGTCTTGTTTCCATGAATTTAGGTGCCCAGCCACCTGTGTGCTCGTTAGCCTAGTTCCACTTGTCTTTTCTCCATCCTTCCTCTTCCCACTCCCCTCATCCCATGGTGACCTTTGGAACCAGCTGTGGTTTCATTCTTCTGTCCTCTCACCAGGATGCACCTGGTGCATGTCATTAGCTCATCTACATCTCTAGGAAGGCCGAGGGTCTCTAACCATCCATGTCTGGCTTCAACATCAGTGTACATCAGAACTGCCTGGAGGGCTTGTTGAAAGGCCCCCCGAGTTTCTGATTTTGTTACCCTGAGAATCTGCATCTCCAAGAGCGCCTTACGCACTGCTGCTGCAGCTGGCCTGGGCATCCCACGTGGGGAGTGGCTGCCCATGGGCCGTGGGGGAAGGAGGCAGCCCGCATACCCCACCTCCCGGTGTCTTCTTGGCAGTAGTAGGAAGGACATTCGAGGCCGGGTGGATGGTGTAAAAGCTTCAGAAACCCAGATGTGAGTGACACAGATGCGGTGGTCCTTGATTCACGTGGATGGATGTGGAGGAGCTTCCGCAGGGCTCAGTGCCCCAGCTTTGGGCAGAGGCCCAGCCACTGTTCTGTGCCCCTCTCACCTTTCCCGTCTGCCCCGTAGCCAGGGTTCCAGTACGGACCCTCCTGTGGTCTGCTTGCCATGCTTGGAGATGTGGGTTCAAGCAGGTGACATGTGAATTGAAACCCAAATCCTAGCACAGAGTCCCCTTAGCCCAAATGACACGGACCTGCCAGGGGCATTTTCTTGTTCTGTGACAGGTGGGTGGGAGAAGCAACAGAACTGACATTTTACCTGACTTGTGTTCTCTTCCCCCGGGTACCTGACTGTAGGTGTATCTACACGTCTAAGACCCGCTCCGTTGCTGGAATCAAACGTGTCAGTGTAGAAATCTTAGAACAGAAATGGGAAATCCTCCATAATAACACGTGTGTGTGTGTGTACCTGCACACCTGGCGCACACGTAAACACCTCTGTTCTTCTGCTGGCTGAGAATAATGGCCCAGAGGGACACAATCAACTCAAGATGTTTTCAGAATTCATGGGCATTTTTTCAATGATTGTAATTTTACTTTTCCCCCCTCTCTCTCTCCATAGAAATTCTCCGACTTTCAAATCATTTGAAGAAAAGGTTGAAAACTTAAAGGCAAGTAGAGAGGTGAACAAAGTCTTTTTGTTATCTTGGTGCCTTAACTTTCTTTGGTGTGGCTAAATCATTCAGATTACTCTTTCCTTCTAAAAACATTTAAAGAGCTTTAGTAATTGATCTCTTAACATTATTAATGGATAGTTAAGGATATTTAAAGTGATATGTACTCACAATTAATTTTTTTTGAGTGTACATTGTAGCTTGGCAGTATTCTAAGTGCTAAAAAAAATGTGTCGTTTAAAGAAAACTATAGTTCTTAGACATCTGTGCCACTTTTGCAGTATTCATTTCAAATACTTTTGTAATTGGACAAAATTTGTATAAATTCCACTGCAGAAAATTAAAGACAATGTAGAAAAGCAAAAAAGAACAAAAACATCGGTCTCACCACTCAGAGAGTGACCTGTGTGTGCAGGAGGACTTTGCTAGTCTGAGTTTAAAAGGAATTCACGGCACATCATACACGTTTTTCTGTATCACTAAGTATTCCTTCTCAATATTTTGTTTAATGGCTGCCTGCATTTGTGCCTTGCATGGGACATTGTCCAGCCCTCAATTACGGGACATTTTTATTATGATAATGATGTCATGGTGGTTATCATCGATGAATCACAGTTTTATTTTTTGATTGCTTTGATTTCAGTGAAGGGAATTAGCTTATCAACTGTATTATCTTAAAGATTATATTCAAAACTGTAAAATCATCCAGTCTTAGGATCACAAGTCACCAGAAAGGTTGTTTAGTTCCCACCCACTGCCCACTCATATCTCGTTCACGTCTACCTAAACGAATCCTTGTAATCAGGATGCACAGTTTCAAATATTAAAACTACAATAATATCTTAAATGTTTTCTATAAGTCAACTTTAAAAATGCAGGTGTAGTCTTCCAGAAGGGCAAATGAATCATTTGTTTTTAAGTGCATCATTTTTAAATAACAGAAGCAGAGTATGCTTGTGGGAAGAAAAACACTGTCAGGAATTGTAATCCAGGCCAAAAATGACAGTGGAGTGAATCACAGTGGTGTCTATGGGACAAGGTTAAGAGATGCTTAGAATTAAGGAATGACAGACAAAAAGTTAGTGGTTGAATGGATGTGGAACAAGAGAGGGACAGATAAAAAAAAACTCCCAGGTGCCTGACTGGGCCAACTTCATAGACGCTGCTGCCATTCAAAGCCTTAAAAAGGAAGAGATGAGGGTCTAGTTGTGAGGAAGAGGAGTTTGGTTGTAGACACGTTGAATTATAAGGCATTTTAACATTTTCTTATAATGAGGAATGTGTTTTAAGTGGCTACAGTTATGCAACATTTTCAAACAATTTAAATTATTTTGGATGGGAAACCCAAAAGAATGGGAGAGAAATTTTCAACGAGATTCCAGCTGTTAACGATCCTCTGGCCCATCAGTTAAGACGGAGCTAAGAGCAAGGTCAAGTTAAACGCACGATGAGTGGCGTTGATTGCTTTCTTACTCCTGTCACCTGTCCTTTTGGTTGGTAATTTGAGACATAGCAGGGAGAGCATAGATACGTCGTTGTTGGCAAGCACACAGTGATGTGTGGAAGGACTTGGAAAGCATCCACTTATACACATGTAAGGCAGATACCTTCATTCCGACACGCGTTCATCGACAGCATTTCAGGCCAGAGAAGCTGGTGTGTAGGCAGCCCCTGGAAGTCTTATTCAGAGTAGATTTCAGTTCTGAGGACAGAAGTGGGAAGGTGGGAGGCCGGCTGCTGTTCTGAGAAACTCCAGGGTGGCTGGAGCCTGCGGGTCCTGGCACCGCACTCTAAGCAGAGGGTTAGAGACCCGTTGCTGTAAGACACACAGGATCTCTGCTTCCCTTTGCTGTAATCAAATGTATTTTGTGAATGAATGTAACTGAACGCACCATCTGATGGGCTACAAAGTGTTGTCCAAATATAAAGAGATTTTAATCACTATTGTTTGAAAGATTTATTTTAGTGTTTGAGAGAAGGTGAGAGAGACAGAGAGAAGGGGGAGGGCCCAGAGCCGTCTCCATAGTTGCACATCATTAGTTGTGATTTGGTTTCCTTCCACAAGGTGGATGTGGGGTCCCATGGGGTGGGAACTGAACTGGGGGCCTCCCGCATGGGAGACGAGAACCTTCACCGCCGAGCCATCCTGGTGGTGACCGGTGTGTCACAGTTCAGCATGTGGGGCTTTACCAGGCCTACAGCATTCCTCAGGCCAGTTTTCGAGAACAGTGAGCAGATAGGGAAACAAAGAGAAGGGGCAGAATTTACCCACCTGCATCTGTCAGCCAGGAACACTGCCGGTTTTTCTATTAAACTGCACTGGTACTACAACAGTACTAAGTTCCCTCCGTATATAACAGTCCCTGAGCTCCTGGGTTCCTAAGTTCTTGGCTCTTCCATGTAAAATGTGACTTAACTCTGTGCAGAGTCAGCGAAGTGTAGGTCTCACGAAGTCTTGTCCTCTTTGAACTTGTCTTAAAGTCTAAAGTAGGGTCGACCAAGCCTGCCGGCGGGGATTTTGGTGAAGTCTTGAATTCGACAGCATATGCCAGCACCGCTGCTATGGAGCCCGTGCCGGGACAGACCCCAGGGAGCCCGTGAGAGCTCTGTCCTGCACCCCACTGCCAGATGCTGCCCGCGAGAGCCAAGCACAGCTTGTCCACAACACCCAGTGCCGTGAATCTCCACCCCGTCCATGTGCCCATTCAGCTTTACGTATTCCTTTGACCAAATAGTCAGTGGGTCGAACAAAATAAAATGATCTTCCCCTCAATTCCCGGGCAACTCCTTTTAATGCGCATTTAAGGCCCTCTATTTAGGAAGCACTGTTATGAAAACACGGTGGGGACCCTACCTGGAATGACCTGAGTAGCTGCAGGTTATCCGAGCAGCTTTCCAACCTTAGAGAATTTCCCTGGATCTGGGATACCCCTTTGACCTTGGTCTTCTACATAATTTTCTTGTTTCCTCTTTGAACCTCTGTATATTTGATTCCTAACTAAAATTGTTCTTTAAAATGTTCTGAATCCTGGTTATTAAAAGTTTGTGCATAATTGTCTTTACCTCCACGGGAAAAATGACCCTGTACAAAAAATATTTTTGAGTACATATTGTTTTGGTATAAGGTACCTTACGTCTTGGGTATCTGAAGACAGACTAAATAAATGAGCTCTACATCCCATCCGCTATGGTTTTCTAAGTGATGATGTGTACAGTGATTCAAGCTCCTAGGTGCTTGAGACTGGAACCCTCACGTCCTTGTTCGTCACCCCTTGTGACAGCGATCGTTTCAAATGCGTTGGCTCTTAGTCCACTTCTAATAATTTATTTTTCATCAGGTTAAATTTGAGTTTCAGGGTAACTTGCAAAGTAACCTTCTGAATCAAGCATATGGTATGTATCATCAGTCAACTGAAATACGAACACTCGTCCAAAGCTCGTTTCAAAAGCCTGAAAGCTGTTTAGGCCAAGGTAGCTGTAAAAATGCTAAAACCCACCTCCCTAAGGGAAACATTGCAGTCTTCGTTGAATTCATTTAGCGCCACTTAAAATAAGCAGGACACAAAGTTATATGACTACTGTAACCTATATTTTATACTAAGGAGTTGGCGATAACTCCAGGGGATTCAATGCATTCATAAAAATCATCACTTTCTACTTATATGTTTTCAGTGTGTTAGAAATGATGAAATGATTCTCTAGTCATCAGCTCCTACTTGGAAAACTGAGTGGCAGGGCTGGACGTAGCAAAGCCTCTGGGAGTGTGCCCAATGAGGCCGGGGACACTGTTAAATTCAATGGCTACTTACTCATCACCGCCCCCTTTTCCTTAACGCTGCAGATGGTCGTAGCCTCGATGTTCTATTTGTTATTTATCAAGTTGTGACTGTTTTATTATTGTTTATGCCAAATGTTAATTGCCAAGCTTGCAGTGACCTGAGGCATTTTTTAAACAGCATGACTGGATGTACTCTTTACATTATGTTATGAAAACCAAATTTGAAGAGCTGCAAATGTTGATTGTTGTAAAATAACATGCTGCCATTCTTGATTATTAGAGCTCTTGTCAGCACTTTAGATGCATTTGAAACTCTACTCGATTACATCTGAAAAGCTTAATAAATTATGTATTATCAGCAGTATAGGTCTTAATATTTATTATGAGACTAGTGGTCTGGGAACAGCTTGTTGTATTCATCAACTGGCATTCTATGATTTTTTTTTTTTTTATATCTTTTTATATTTATAGAGAGTAATTATTTTATCTTCAGTGCATATTTATTTCTATTTTACTTTTGACAGAGAGAGAGACAGAGACAGAGACAGCTAGAGAACCGAACTGTGGGAACTCCCCAGTTCAGCATGTGGGTCCTGCCTGGGCAGGAGCCGGGATTCGATCCTCGGTCCTCGTGGCCTCAAAGCGAGCGCTCAACCCGCTGAGCCGTCCCGGCTTTCCCCATTTATGATTTTTTTTTTTTTTTTTTTTTTTTATCTTTTTTTTGTCTTCAGTGCATAGTTATTTCTATTTTACTTTTTGACAGATAGAGAGAGAGACAGAGACAGAGACAGTTAGAGAACCAAACTGTGGGAACTCCCCAGTTCAGCATGTGGGTCCTGCCTGGGCCGGAGCCGGGATTCGATCCTCGGTCCTCATGGCCTCAAAGCGAGCGCTCAACCCGCTGAGCCG
>PVKE010044452.1:0-13010 GCA_004027555.1 Craseonycteris thonglongyai | reverse complement strand
TTTGGTGGGTAACTATTACCCGTATGTAAACTTAAAAGTGTATGATATTTTTATTAGTTATGATTGCTATTTGACAACTGTTTATAAAGATTTATCTTTTTAGCTTCATATTTGAAGATTTTTATTTCTCTCAGTTCACATCTATTTAATATAACAAAAGCTATTATCACTTTACTTATTTTAAATGTATGAAAATTCTTTCATGATATGTTGACAATGCCCTTAACAACTCTAATTAACTAATAACACTAAAAGATTTCTTATTGGTAAACTGCTATGTTTCAAGAAAATGCTAATATGTTGATTAATTATTCAACATAATTTTTCAGTAAGAGAGGAAGAGACTTGCATTTTGAATCAGTTCTTAGGAAATTAAATCTAGTACTATACAAGTTTAGTACCATTTAGTATAAGTCTGCCAGTCACTAACTTGATAAAACAATTCTTTATAAACTCTCAATTTCCTCATCTGTCCAGTGATAATATTGGTAGTTACATTTATCTACCTGCTAAGATATCTGTACAATAAAACCACTGAGTTGTTATGAAAATAAAAGTTGGTGGGTAATTATCGTAAGTGATAAGTATGTTTAATTCATTTAGTTGGTTCAACAAATATGAATTGAACACATTATTTTTCCTGGAACTTAAACTATCTTTATACTTACTTTTCATTCATTCATCCATTCAACAAATATGTTTTGGGCACCTACTATATGCCAGGTACTCTGCTTGTTACAGAAAATTAGACCAAATGTGTAATTTTCTGTTCCCTTTGAATTATCAGTCTCTTTTGAGGAGGTGTAATGACATAAGCACAAAAATAATCATTAAGCTACAGCCATTTTAAGCACTATAAAATGCTATCATATAGCTTTATAAGAATATTTACCATGGGCAACGGAGGTAGTAAAACTTGAGCTGAGATATGAAGATTAGATGAAAATTATGTCAGAAAATAGAGGTGGTAAGGTATGAAAATAGAGCATCATTGAGCAAGTGAACAGAATGTGAGTATTCCTGCAATGTCCAGAATGAGCAAATCATGACAAATATTTTTCTGATGTTTGATCAAATGATAGAATTAATTACCTGTGGGCAAAATTGGACATTTAAAAATATAAAATCATCTTTGGTTTGTTTGAATACCTCCAGTAATAACTTTGTCTTTACTGTCCAAGCTGAAAAGACAGTGTACATTTAATAGAAAAAGCACCATCAAATTGAATAATGTTAAGATGAAGTACGTCATTAAAAAATAGACTTAGTCATCATTAAGAGTTGCAAACATTTTATGCTATTATATTACTATAGATTGATAGCTCAGAAAATAAAATGCAAGAATTTCTATAGCTATAACTACAGTGAAGAGTATTAAAAAAACAAACAAACTTGTATCGTCACTCAGAGGAATTTTTTTTAAACTAATGTCACCCATTTATTTTACTTCAATGATCTTTGTTTTATATACTAGAACTTACTTAAATCTGATGCATTTATATTTATATGCCTTTTTGTCCATCATGGACTCTGAAACATCTCTTCCTTGACAAATTTCCTCATCAAATAAAGCAAATCCTCACCTAAGAAGATAAAGTAAGGTACACATTTTTCTGACTTTGCTGTTTGCTAGGATGGGGCACATGACTTAGGTTCCTCAAATCTGTGGGCCTCAAGTACAGCACAACATCACATACTATTGTATAAGGTATGCTGTAGCTTTTAGCAGTTAATGGTGGAAGCAGATTTAGTGGGTCAGTTCTCACAATTGTCTATCCCTCTGCCCCTAGCCACACAATCCTCTTCTGTAGGCCTCCTGGTGGTAAATTATACTACACAATACTTTTCCAACACTTTTTCCATTTTTTTCTTCCCTTTCCTTCCTTCCTTTCATTTCATGTTTCCTTGAAATTTTTTATAACCAATTCTGCTTTGCTGCCTGCTAAAAACTCTGGATGGGTTAGGCAACAAAAACTTTGTCATCCAAGAGACATTGGCATGAAATATTAAAAGTAATGAAAAGCAAAGGCCTACAACAAGATTATTCTACCTAGATAAAGAACTTCCCAAACAACAAAAAGCTGAAGGAGTTCATCATCACTAAATCCGTATTACAAAAAATGTTAAAGAGACTTCTTTAAGAAAAAGAAGAAAACAAACTATCAAACATGAATAATAAAATGGCAATAACTACCAATTTACCTGTATTTACTTTGATTGTAAATAGATTAAATGCTCCAATCAAAAGACAGTGGCTGAATAAATAAGAAAGCAAGACCATTATATATGCTGTCTATAAGAGACTCATTTCAGATTAAAAGGCACAAAATAGAGGAACAGAAAAAAAGTATTTCGTGAAAATATAAACAAAAATACAAACAAAGCTGGGGTAGCAATACCTATACCAGACAAAATGAACTTTAAAAGAAAGACCACAGCAAGAGATAAAGCAGGACCCAGTAATCCCACTTCTGGGTATTTTTCAAAGAAATCCAAAACACTACTTCTAAGGGACATAGGCATCCATATGTTCATTACAGCATTATTTACAATAGCCAAGATATGGAGGCAACCTGGGTTTTCATTAATGGATGAATGGATAAAAAAGAGTTGATACAAATATACAATGGAATATTACTCAGCCATAAAAAAAGAATGAAATCTTGCCATCTGCAACATGGATGAATTAGAGAGCTTTTTGCTGAATGAAAGCAGACAGGGACAGGCAAATGCCATATAATTTTTTTATGTGGAATCTAAAGAACAAAATAAATGAACAAACAGCCAGAAACAAACTCATACAGAGAATCATTTTGATGGTTGACTGATGGAAAAAAGGTTAGGGAATGAATGAAAATGTTAAGGAATCACGAAGCACAAATTGGTAGTCACAAAATAGTCATGGGATATAAAGTATAGTCTATAGTTAATAATATTGTAATAATTATGTATGATACCAGATGGCTACTAGATTTATCAGGGTCATCATTTCCTAAGTTATAAAATCACTATGCTGTATACCTGAAACAGATATGATACTGTATGTCAACTGTAATTAAAATTATTAAATATAAAAATAGAAAATGAAAGAAATAAAACACCATAATTTGCAACAGTATCAAAATACTAAATAGAAAATAAAAGATAAATAAAACACCATAATTTGCAACAGTATCAAAATACTAAATATATAATAACAAGTTTACAAGATGTACAATAAGCTTAAAATTATTTTAAGGGGAAGCCAGGATGGTTCAGTGAGTTAAGCGTTCACTTTGTAGCCCCAGGGACTGAGGATCGAATCCTGGCCCCAGCCTGTGTGGACCCATATGCTGAACTGGGGAGTGCCCTACTTCGGTTCTTGCCAGGGTGAGACCCTGGCCCAGTTCCTGCCCTGTGCAGTCCAGCACCCACCTGTGGAATGAAAACTATGTGGAAAAACCAATAATGTGCAACTATGGAGACTGTTCTGGGCCCTTCCCCTTCTCTCTGTCTCTGTCTCTGTAGCTCTCTCTCTATCAAAAACAATAAAAATAAATCTTTAAAAAAATTATTTTAAATTATTAAGA
Organism: Craseonycteris thonglongyai; assembly: GCA_004027555.1. Lineage (NCBI taxonomy): Eukaryota > Metazoa > Chordata > Mammalia > Chiroptera > Craseonycteridae > Craseonycteris > Craseonycteris thonglongyai. Next base: position 9,441 of record PVKE010044452.1, on the reverse strand, counting down.
GATTAAAGAAAACACAACTGGAAGAATATAGATGTCCATATATTAGAATCAATATTATAAAGATGTCAGTTCTCTCTACACCATTCTATGATTTCAACAAAATCCCAGTGAAAATTCTAAAATTTTTGATATAAATTGAATAGCTGATTTACAAATATATATTGAAATTTAATAAACCAACGATACTTAGGGCAATACTGATGAAGAGCAAATTAGAAGAATTACAGTATCAGCAATCAAAAACTAAAGAACTAAAATGCCATATGTAAATAAGAAAAGCTAAATAAACGGTATTATATTAGTATAAGAATAGGGATCCTGACCACTAGATAAGAATAAAAAGCCTAGAAACAGTACCAAACTGTTACTCAATTTATGACTAAGTTGTCTTTGCGATTCCATTAAACATAGGTTCTTTTCAATAACTTTGCTGTCAATTGCATATTTATATGGGAAAAGGTGATTATAATCCTGATACCACATTACATAGAAATCAATTCTAGATAAATTGTAAATTTAAATATGAATGTCAAAACAATCAACTTATAATATATATACAACATTAGAATAGGCAAGGATTTTTGAAACAGGTTACCAAGTATAGTAGCCATAAAGTAAATTAAAAGAAGAAAAAAATACAGTCATATATTTGATAACATAGTAAATATTTAGCATTTCTAATGTTCTTTGTTTTCTCTCTCAGTACATGCAATTTTCTATCTGGTATCATATTGCTTCAGCCTGAAGAATTTCTTTAACATTTCTCTTAATGGTCAGTAATTCTCTATAATATACTTATCTGAAAATGTTTCCATTTTGCCAGTGGAATAGGCAGAATAATGGCTCCCCTAAAAGTCCTAATTTCAGTGAGTAGATTAATTTACATGGCAAAAAAGGACTTTGTTGATATGATTAAATCAATGATATTGAAATGGGTAGATTAATCTGGATTATACAGTTGGGCCCAATTGTAATCACAAAAGTCTTTATCAGTGAAATAGGGAGATAGAACAGTTAGTTAGAGATGTGATGCTGGAAGTGAAGTTCAGAGTGATACAATTGCTGGCTTTGAAGAGGAACAAGACATACAGGCAACCATGAGAAGCTGGAAAAAGTGACTGTAAATCCACCCCAGAGCCTGGCCTAGAAGGAACACAGTCCTACAAACAGTTCGGTTTTTGCCCCTTACATCCATTTCAGATGTTTGACTTCCAGAACTGTAAAACTAAAAATTTGTTTTGTTGAAGTCAGTGACTTTTGTGATAATTTATCATAGTAGCAGTAGGAAACTATTGGATTCACCTTCATTTTTGAAGATTATTTTCACTGGCTATGTAATTCTATATATTTATCAGCAATTTATAGTTGTCACCTAATTGTCTACTGGCCTTGATATTTTTCTAAGGAGTATTCAGCCATTATTCATAGCTTTCCAATGATGTGCCCAGGTGCGGTTTTTCTCTTATCTTGTGTACTTGGGTGAGAGCGTTGGCTCTTTAAATTTATGTTTTACCCTTAATTAAAAAAAATTTAAGCTATTATTTCTGCTTTTTAAAATATTTACTTTTATTGTTTTTGACAGAGAGAGAGAAAGGGAGAGATAGAGAGAAAGGTGAGGGCCCAGAGCAGTCTCCGTACTTGGACGTCATCAGTTCTCTACAAAGTTTCATTCCATAGGTGGGCATGGAGTTTTGCAGGGCAGGAATGAGCTGGTGGCCTCACACGTGGGAGGCACGCACCTGCAAGGCTGGGGGCCTTTCACATGGGAAGCACACCCAGGGTGGGAGGTAAACATGGGGCCTCACACTTAGGAGGCTTGCCTAAATGAGAACTGAACTGGAGACACACCCCAGTTCAGCTTATGGGCCCACACGAGCTGTGGCCAGGATTCAATCGTTGGACCCCAGGGCTGCAAGATAAGTGCTCAATCTGCTGGGCCATTCCAGCATCCCCATATTATTTCTTAAAATAATATCTATGATCTAGTTCTACTTCCTCTTCAACACTAATTACATGTGTATTAAACCATATGAGATCATCTCTTAAAACAGTAGGTGTTTACTTTTTCCTTCAGTTTTTAATCTTTCTCCTGATTTCTATTAATCTATCTTCAAGTTTAACACTTTCATTTCCCAGCTTCAATTACTTTTAACCCAAACATTAAAAAAATTATAAATAACATAATTTTAAGTTCTAGAATATCCATTTAAATTTTTTTCATGTATTTGATTTTTTTTCTGATGTTTCCTGTCTTTTCAATCATCATGACTAAAAGTTTATTTATTTTCTTGGACATATTTATAATAACTGTATCAAAATCTTATTTTGCTAATTATAACACTTGTCATTTCATTTTTTACTTCTATCAATTTATGTTTTCTTGACTATGGGTCACATTTTTCTACTTCTCATATACATATGTCTTTTCATTTTATTTTTCTACAGGCCAGACACTTTGTTTTAGACACTCTAGATTCTTTTAACTAAAAACAACAGGTGTTAACCTGACTGGACTAAAACTACAAACTCCTTTTCTTCTCTATTGGGCAACAGTTGAAACCTTATCTCAACCTTTCAGTATTGCCTTCTGCAGGGCTCCTTACAGTCTGTACTATATATACTTAGGCCAGCATTCAGCCAAGGGCCTGGGTAGAATTTACAAGGAGATTGCTTTATTTCTCCCTTGTCTCTTGTCTGGGATTTTTTCCTCACCTTCCAGTCACTCTGGAAGGACAGAATTCTATTGTCTGAGCCTCCAAACTAAGTCATCTGTGGATTTCTGCTTCAGCTTCAGCAGCTTCCTGCTTTGCATATCAGAAGCTGTCATAGATTAAAACTAACACATTCAAATATCACTCAGTGAAGTTTTCAATATTTCTGGGTTGATTCTTCCAGATTCTTTTCGGTATTGGTTAATTTCCAAAGCCTTAAATTATTTTTTATATTTTTCTAAAGTTCATAAGAGTTATTCTCAGTTAAAAGTTAATTTATTCTAATATTACCAGAATGAGAATTGTGCTAATCATAAAAGAGTGGTAAAGGTACTATATCAGAATTAGTATATTATTTTCATAGAAATTATATAATTAAGAATGTAAAAACACAGGCCTCAGATGGGAGAAAATCTCAATTTCTACATCCAAGAAAGACATATCTAGAACATATAAAGAATTCTTATTCATCCCTTAGGGAAGTTCAGAAAACCCAATAAAAACTGGGAAAGAGACTTGAACAGGTACTTCAAAAGGAGATATTCAAGTGCTCAGTACATAATATAAAAGTGATCAATATTATTATAAGGCAGATGCCAATTAAAACCTCACAGAATTGCTATAAAAAAAAAAAAAGTTTGTGAGCATGTGGAACAACCAGAACTCTGAAATACTGGGAAGAAAGTAGTCTTCAGCAACATTTACTAAATTTGAATATGTGCATCACTAGTGACTCGGCAAATCCACTCCTAAGTTTATACCAAATAGAAATGTGTACCTGCCCTCATCAAAAGGCATGCATTGGTATGCTCACATAAATAATATGCTTCATATCCATTTGGGAAGGACTCAATAACCATCAATTTTATAATGTATACATTATGGTATATCTTACCCATTACATGCTATAAAAAATAATGAAAACTAAACCAGCACTGTATACTGCAATGTTCATTAATCTCAGAAATATGTTAAGTGAAATAAACTACGCACAAAAGAATATAAGGATGAGGTATTACATAATGTACAAAATTTGATCAAAGCTGTTAACAGTCAGGTAATAGTGAGGGGGTAGTATTTAAGGAACAAAAGGATGTGTGATAGTATTTAGGGGGTATTGTTATTAATACAATTCTTAAAATATTTTAATACTATATATGTCAAAGTTAAAACTCTAGTTTAAAAAACTCTAAGAAAAAAATTTAAATTAATCTTACAAAAAACAATCTGAAATTTATTACAGTTTAATAATCATCACTGCATTGGATTATCAATTAGATCTACTGATTTTTCTGCATTTTATGTATAAGGCCATGTTTTTCAATTTTTTAATGGTTATGGTACATTTTTACAATATTCTCATAACATCAATTTCCCTGTGTATTTACATAACAAATACCTGTCAGAAACAATAATTAAATATTATAATATTGTTTATAATAAAGCTCCAATGAAATCAAAATTTTCAAGAGTGAACAGTGTTTCAAAGGTTAGTATATTTTCTCATTCCTTTTTTAATGCCTGGCACATGTGTATCAGAATTTTCATTGTTCAAGTCTTCAAAAACTACGTGTCTTTTAAGCATTACCAGATGGCTTTCAAAACAATATACTGTCCTACTATTTTACACTTTACAAGTCCACTTCTGTCCTCTCTCCCTAAAAGAGCTCCAAACCCTTCAGGCTTTGAATCATGTCACTATCATTCCAGCTAAAGGAACTGGAGAGCTCTCCCCTGGGCTCCTATTAACACCTGCTACTTAATCAGCCAGAGGGGCTGTTGGTGACTGATAGCATATAGTTGCAGCCATCTCTCCACTCTTTTTCCCCAGAGGCACTACCACCATTGCAGCCATCTCGGCCTCAGGAGTGAGAGTAACAGTGATTGGGCAACCTAAATAGTTGTAGAAATACATACAATTGCTCAAAAGCTGGAATTGTTAGTAGTAAATTCCCAGTTAGACATTTGCAAACCAACAACATGCAGCTGTGGAATGTATTAGCTGAAAATCTGTAATTTCTCAGCTTTCAGATTCATAAATATTTTAGGTGTTGTACAAATACAGCAGCAATAGTAATAGAGACCTCCCTGGATAGAAGGTTTCTACAGCTAAGACATATGCAGCTAAGCATAGGCAGGGTTTACATTTTAAACAAGGAATAAGTTTAGCAGTGCAGCCATCTCTAATTTAGACTGTTTTCTTAATCTGCAGCCAGGGGACCATGCCGGGTGATTCACAGTAATGAACTCCACCTGGATGCTCCGCAAATCTGAAAAGGAGAACTAACTGCAGCCTAGTAACTGTTGTTACCACAAATCTGGTTGAGTAATCTCTAATTTAACCACTAAGTGACCATTCCACCAAGGAACCATGAGAAATGCTTAGAGATTCCATGGCAGTACAAGAAAGAGTGTTTATTTAAGTAGATTATTATGAAATAAAATGACCTATATTGAGAAAAAATAGAAATGTTTATAGAAAAATAAAAATAAAGCAATACTAAATATTTAACCTTGAATTTGTAGATTGTGGTGATAGTTTAATAGGATCAGTATTTTTCAAAAGGAAAAGAAGTAATATAAATTTTCATAACAGACAAGAAGAGCTATTTAGTAAAATTGTTTTAGCACCATCATACAAATGATGTCCAATAACTCCCCAATGACAGTTATAACACTGGGAGCATCTGGCGTTATAAAAATAGTACACTAAGTTATACATTATATTGTATTGCATAATAAAACATATTGAGTAAGTAGCGTTTTTACAGATGTAGAATGCATGTCACTGTTTATAACAACAGTAATAAAACGCTATCTATATCCTAAAAAGCATAAGTTGAGTTGTTTGACTTGAATTTATTTCTTTATTTTGGTCTAAAACTCTGGTCACCATCTAAATAAAGTAATTTGAAAAAAGGCCATGGCCCCCATTGCTTTGTCTCCCATTTCCTCAAGGCCATTAGGAACCAATCTGCAATGAATGCTATCACAGAATAGGGCATTCGTTGATCTTGCTACTCTGTTACTGAAATTAATTTTCAGTCCATTCCTTGTAATAACTTCTTGTTTACTTCAATGGAAATGTATTTTCTTGCCTATGTACCCTTCTTTTGACAATAGGACAAATATAAAATGTGTGTTTCTCTGGACCAGACCTCCCTCATTTGTAGTCCTTGTAATCTGAGTGATCAATTGGGACATAGGTCAAATTTACAAAATAAACCAAACAAACAAACAAACAAATAAAAAAATAAATAAAAACTTAGCTAAATAAGCCAAACAGAATTCACTCATCAATCCATCCATCCATCCATCCATCCATCCATCCATTCACTCAATTTGCTTAGCAAATTCTCGGTTAAATTTCAGTTGAATTTTGATAATATGCTGACCAACCATTATAAAAATTATGTTCAATAGTACTTAAAACAGGATTTTAATATCCAGATTCTTTAGTTTGTAGAACCTCATATGTACATAGACTTGTGTGTATAGGCACCCTGATAGACATACAGAGCAAATTATCATCCCATGTTATTTATTTTGTGAATTAGGTATTTTTATTTATGTAGCATTTCCTAGAGATCATGAATATGTGCATTCTGATTAATTTTACAAAGTAATTAAGATATTTTCAGTCAATGTTGAGTAGTATTTTTACTAGATCAATAAGGAAATTAAGTGTTTCAAGGGAAAATGCATTCTCATTACTGAAAATGTATTAATATTAGCTAAGGCTGATTATCCCTTGGTGTATATTTTGTAGTGGGCTTCCCACTGTAAGTGGTAGTCAGATTAGATAATCTTTGATAATCCTTTTGAAACAAATTTTATTTGTGATTCATAAACTCATACTTTGTACAGATCAGAGAACTCTAGGCACCAGGTATAAATAAATGAAAAAGAAACAATGAACAAGCAAGCACTCTGCTTAACCATTTAAAATAGACTTAGCTCAAGTCAACTAGAATACAGTACAAAAGTAAATCAAACTAATTATGTCAACAAACTGAATGATACATTTTTTGGTGAATACATAAATGCTGAAGAAATTTTTGCACACATAAAGAATAAAGATTTCTAGCATAATTCTATTTTGAATTCAAACACAGTAATAATACATTAACTTCATTAATTCTTCTTGAACTCTGGTCCCCCAAACTTTTTAATTTCAGTTACTTTTCTACTTCTCCACTTGTTCCCTACAAACAGTTTAAATCACTTTATCTCTTGGAACTACTAAGAGCAGAATTTATTATACAATATTCTTTTCTCAGTAAATGGCAAGTCCAAATTTTATGGACTATGTATTTAAAATAGCCCTGTAGTCTAATCACTTGTATCAACTAATAGGCATATGAGAAAAAAATAAAAAAGCAAATCTACTATCATACTTGAAGTTTTTAACATTCCTTTCTCAATTAGTAGAAAACAGAAAAACATAAAGATATAAAAGATTAAAACACTTTCAACCATCATGAACAATTCTTTTTAAAAACTATTTAAAATTAATTTTTTTATTGTTTTTGACAGAGAGACAGAGAGAGAACTAAACTGGGGAAACTCCCCAGTTCAGCACATGGGTCTACACGGGCCGGGGCCGGGATTTGATCCTCAGTCCCTGGCGCTGCAAAGTGAGCGCTTAACCCACTGAGCCATCCCGGCTTCCCCAAAAGACTATTTTAGAAAAGTTTTAGGTTTACAACTAAATTGAGAGGAAGGTACGGCAATTTCCCATTTACCTCTTGCCTCAAACATGCACAGCCTCCCCCATTATAAATATCACTCACCAGGATGGTACATTTTTACCAAAAATTAAGTTACATTGATACATTAGAATCACCCAAAGTTTATTTTACATTAGGGTTCACTCCTGATGTACATTCTTGGGTTTGGAAAATAGTATGACAACATATAGTCATCATTATATCATATAGAATATTTTCACAGCCCTGAAGATTCAAAGATATTTTTATTATCTCTAGTTTGCTTGTCCCAGAATGTCATATAGTTGGAATCATACAGTACATAAACCTTTACAGATTGGCTTCTTTCACTTAGTGATACATATTCAAAGTTCCCCTATGTTTCTTCCTCACTTGATAGCTCAGTTCTTTTCAGCATTTGAAAATAATCCAGTGCCTGAATTACCATCGATTATTTATCCATGCATCTACCGAGGATCATCCAGGTTACCTCTAACTTTTATCATATATGAATAAAGCTGCTATAAATATCCATGCACAGGTTTTGTGTAGACATAATTGTTCAACTCCTTTGGTTAAATACCAAGGAGTACAAATACTAAATTTTATGGTAAAAATACGTTTAGTTTTTAAAAAAACCCTAAACTATGGCCCACTTTAAATGCACATTATTTTCAACTAGGACAGAAAACACTTTCTTTTCAAACACATATGGAACAATAGTAAGACAGTCCATATGTTAAAACATAAAACAAATTTCAATCAAATCCAAAGGATTAAAATGATAAAAAAGTATATTTTCTGATTCTAAAAAAGAATTGAATTAGAAATAAATAACCATTATATATTTAAAATTCTCACAGTTAAAGAATAAACAACACAGTTCTAAATAATAGTCACAGTAAAATAAGAAAAATTAGGAGATATTTTGAAACAAATATTAAAAAGTATATAAAAATCTGAAAAGTGTTGATAATCAAGTCCTAAAAAGAAAGTTATAGTTTTAATGCTTTCACTAGAAAACAAATTATGAAAGCCTCCTTCTTCAAAAGCTACATTAAATAGAAAAAGGAACAAAGGTAAATAAAAGGAATAAATGCATAAGTAAAGGACATAATTTAGGATAGAAAACAAGCAGATAGCATAGAAGATTAAGAAAGCCAAAAGTTGATTCTTCTGAAAGGTTAATAAAAGTAATAACCCCCTTGTAACACTGACTACACAGAAAAGAGGGTAAATAACCAATAAGAATAAGACAGATAATTCCATAGAGCCTTAGGTTAGTTAATTTTAGATTATTAAAGTTTATATAATTTTATGATTATATTAACATATTGTATATTATATACAACTTTATATAACTCACTCAAATAAATAAAATCCTCTGAAACAGAGCAAATTATTTAAAATATTAATAAATAAAATCAAGAAACATGTAAAAATGTAGTATGTCACAGCATGATAAATTGAACAGAAATATTCTTTGTATCTCTTCCCATCAAGAGGTCTTTGAATTCTTTCCATTTCCCTAAGAAATGAATTACATATTTAGCTAATAACTTTTTAAATTTATCTCATGTCCATGTAAATTTGGCCATTTAGAGGCAATTTTGATGCAATCCCATGAGTGAGTTAAGGCAAAACCAATAAAATAGCCAGACCACCAACACATAAGTTATAGACAATGATAAATCATGGTTGTTTTAAGCTACCACATTTTGGAGTGCTTTTTTATTCAGCCCAAGATAATTGTTAGAAGAAGAGGAAGTAAAACTATTTGTACAGAATGTGACTATCTGTATGGAAATCCTAGGAATCTACCAGGAAACTACTAATAAAAGAACTAATAAGTGAAATTAGTAACATTACAGAATACAAGATCACTATAGAAAAATTAATTTTATTTTTAGCAAAGGTAATTTTAAATAAAAACAAAATAGCATGTGTAACAGCATACAAGTATAAAATTCCTAAGGATAAATTCAACAAAAGATGCACCAGACCCATATAATAAAAAAAAA
>PVKE010044451.1:0-13012 GCA_004027555.1 Craseonycteris thonglongyai | reverse complement strand
GAGGAATCTCCATACAGCCTTCCATAGTGGTTGTACCAGTTTACATTCCCACCAGCAGTGTATGAGGGTTCCCTTTTCTCCACAGCCTCTCCAGCACTTGTTATCCCTTGTCTTGTTGATTATAGCCATTCTAACAGGTGTAAGATGGTATCTCATTGTGGTTTTTATTTGCATCTCCCTAATTGCTAGTGAAGTGGAGAATTTTTTTTCATATATCTGTTGGCCATATGTATATCTTCATGAGAGAAGTGTCTGTTAAGGTCATCTGCCCACTTGGATTGCTTGTTTTTTTCTTGTTGAGTTGTAGAAGTTCTTTGTATATTTTTTATATTAGCCCCTTATCACAGGCACTGTTTGCAAATATTTTCTCCCAGTTGGTTGGTTGCCTCTTTGCTTTGATGGTTTCCTTTGCAGTGCAGAAGATTTTTAGCTTGATAAGGTCTCATTCATTTATTTGTGCTCAAGGGTACCATCTATCTGACTTCTAACAACATAAATTAGCTTTATTTGTTTTCAACATTTATATAAATTGAATCTCTGTGTGATTTTTTATTTTATTGTTTTGAAAGCAGGTGAGTGAGAAAAAGAGATGGGTGAGGGCCCAGAGCAGTCTTCAATCATTGTACATAATTAGTTTTGATTTGGTTTCATTCCATACAGGTGGGTATGGGGCTGGGTGGGATGGGATCTGAACTGGGGAACCTTCACTACCATGCCATCCTGTAGTTGCGAATTGCACTGCAGTTCAGCATGTGGATTTGCATTGGCTGGGATTGTGAATCGAATCCTAAACCTTGGGATTGTGAGGCAGGTGCTCAACCACTGAGCTATCTAGGCATCCCAAATCCTCTGCGCTTTATATGTCTGAATTATTTCAATAAACATGTCTTATGTGTGGAATTCAGTCATACTTTTATGTATAGATACAATTTCCTAATTTTTATTGTTGTATTATATTCCATTGTGTGATTATTACACAATTCATATTGTACTCAATGTGTATTGGGAAGTGTCTAGTTTTGGGCTTTTACAAATAGTAATCCTATTAACATTCTTATATATATATATATGTATTTTGGGGGACTTATAGAAGAATGTCTGTGAGATATACGAGTATATATAGAAGTAAAATTGCATATAGGGTGTTCATACATTCAGCTTTAGTTAAATTTAGCTGCAGTTTTTTAGTACCATTTTATACTCCTACTAGCAGTGTGCCTAAATTTCAGTAGCTCTACATCCTCAAACACTTGGGATTATATTTTTTACTTCTGCTATTCTATCAGGTGCATCTTAGCGTATATAGTTTTAACTTAAATGTACCTTAATATGAATGAGAATGAAGTTTTAATGTATTTTTTTTCTAAAAAATTATTTTTCTAAAATATATTAGCTCTTCCTTCAAAACACAGAAAAAATATAAGCACTTCTCTCCACCTCTGCTACGACCACACTGAACAGATAAATATTTATTACCTGGATAAGAAGAAAGCCCTTCTGACTTCATCTTGCTTCCATTCTTGCTTTCTTACAATGTAATCTCAATATCACAAGCAAAGTGATCTTGTTAGTGAGTCAGGTCCTATCACTCATCTGAATGAACCCTTCAATGCTCATTTTACTCAGACTTAAAATTTACTGCATGACCTGGGCTTCCTTCTTCTAAGACTTAGTGACCAACTTCTTTTTTCTCACCTATTCTGCTCTAACTCCACTGATCTCCTTGTATTTCCTCAAATATCCCAAGCATGTTATTCTCTTAAGATATTTACACTAGCTCTTCCTTACAATATTGTTACAATTTCTATAAAATTTTTTTAGGGCCAACTCCTTCAGTGCCTTCAAGATTTTGTTGGAATATTACCTTTTCTATAAAATTTATCCTGACTGCCCTTACCCCTGACTCTGACTCCCCATATTCATACTCTTGCTTCTTTTATCTCTTAGAACCTGACACTTCACTGTACTACATATTTATTAATTATATTTATTAATTGCTTTCCTTCAGAATGTAATCTAGTGAAAGACATGTCTTTAGTTTGTTTTTGTTCATTCATGATTCTCTAAGATCAGTATTCAGGATTTAATAAATACTCCATAAAAATGTGTTAAATGAATGTCAATAAAATATGCCCACAAACCTTTATCTACCTCGTGGTGGCCTTTTTCTTGTAGAGTTCTGTACAAGAGCAGAAAAATAAATATTTTAAAATATGAGTAGCAAATACTGTTTTAGTAGTTGTCACTTGCTGTTTGTCTTTGCTTAGAAATTGATTGCTCTTTAGAAAACAAAATTTTTCATGTATTATAGTATTACTTACATGGTTTAGTTACAAATTCTAGGTTTCATGTCAAACTTAGTAAAATGTTGCCCCATTAAGATAATACAAACTTTTTTTTTGCTAGTACTTCTTTGATTTGTGTTTTCAGGTTTAAATATTTCATTCTTTTGAAGTTTATTTTAGCAGATGTCCTAGTGTTTTCAACATTATTCATTGAATAATTCATATTGTCTGGACTAATCTGAAACACCATTTTTATAATTTACTTAAATCCTATATGAATTTATTTCTGTTTCTTGACATTTTATTGTTTAATGGTTATTTTGTTTATTTATCTACCAGAATGATAGTGTTGATTAATTTATTATAGCTTTATATTAATGTTATATTTAATATATTCTAATTAATTCTTACTGCTCTCTCTTTCTTAAAAATTCCTAAAAAGTTTTTTCTTTAGTTTTTTTATCTTCTGCTAAATTTAGAATCAGTCCCTAATATTTTCTATAAAAATACTATTAGTATTTTTATTACTTCACTTCTTTTTAATTAACCTCATAATAAACATATTTAATTTTCTCATTTAGGATTATATGCCTTTTGTTTTTCTAAATATTTCCCCCCTAGCAACATTTACCTTTTAATATAGATTTTATATATTTCTCTTTTTAAATATAATTTTTAAGTTTCATTTTTACTGGATTTGTCAGAGAGAAAGAGAAGGGGAAGGGTCCAGAGTCGTCTCCTTAGTATAAACTGGTATGTCACCAGTTTTTAATATAGTTTCACTCCACATGTGGGCAAGGGACTGTGTAGGGCAGGAACCAGGCTGGGGGACCCCCGCATGGGAAACTCACCCCCACTGGGTGTCTCTTATATGAGAAGTATGCCCAGAGTGGGAACCAAACTGGGGCCTCTTGCATGGGAAGCACACCCTCATTCAGCATATGGGTCTGCACAGGCCAGGACTGGGATATGATCTTCAGACCCTGGGGCTGGAAGACGAGTGCTCAACCTGCTAAGCCATCCCAGCAACCCCTATTTCTCTTTATATTTAATTATTTTATTGATATTATAGATAAACACAACTTTCCATATATTCTAAGTGCTTTTTTCTGAAAAAGTATATTTATTTTTTATGTTAATTTGGTATGCAACCATGTTACTGAATGTTCTTACTATTTGTAAAAATGTTTCAATTGATCCTTTCTGGCTAAAGAGATGTGTACTCTTACTATTAATATCTGTAATTGTGTTGTGTCTCATTTCATTTTTCTAATTATTAATTTTTTCTCTTGTCCTATGTGAACATATATAGTAAATACAATGTAAATTGTTAGATATATATTTAAGTGTTTTACAGTTTAGTGTAAATCTACTTGATTGGTCACAGAGTAAGACTGATGAACTTTAGAATATACGTATTTACTGGGGGTGCCAAAAAAAGCTATACACATTTTAGGAGATGTTATCTATGCATTACTTTTCAAAGTTGAATTGAATTATGGTAGCAATGTGTAGTATGACATTCCCTCAAAAGATGACATTAATCAAATGAATGCTAGTGTCACCATGCAACAGGTGAAATAGTCAAAGAAAATGGCAGAAGCACGGTTGTCATTGAAGAAACACAAGACCATTTTAAAGTGGTATTTGAAATTGGAGAAAATTGTAAAAGGACAATGAAACTCTGAGTATGCAACAGAACCTCCAGCACATTTGCACGCATCTGTGATAAGTTTGAGATGCATGTTAAATGGCATGCACAGCAATACAAGTGGACACTTTGTTCAATGTCACTCAAGCTGTCTTCAAAAGTGTCTGGACACTGATAGTAACACTTTGAGCACCTCTTGCAATTACAGAAGACAAAAGACTTGTATTCATCTTTTGCTATCAGTATATATTGAGTATTACAATTTTAAGAATTTGTTTTTGGGGTTTTTTTGACAGTGAGAGAGAGAGATACAGAGACAGAGAGAAAGGGGAGGGCCCAGAACAGTCTCCATAGTTGCACATCATTTGTTTTTCCAATAGTTTTATTCCACAGGTGGGCACAGGTCTGCACAGGGCAGGAACTGAGCTGGGGTCTCACCCCGGCAAGAGCTGAACTGGAGGCACTCCCCAGTTCAGCATGTGGGTCCGCACAGACCGGGGCTGAAATTCGATCCTTGGTCCCCGGGGCTGCAAAGTGAGCGCTTAACCCATTGAGCTATCCTGGCTTCCTGAGTATTACAATTTTAATACATTTTTTTCTTTCTTAAAATGTGTATACATACTTTCTTTTGGCACCCTCTGTATACACACATATACATATACACATATACCTGTGCATATGTGTGTGTTTATACATGTGTTTTCAGTTTTATTGAATACCATTGTTTCTTGAATATAACATATATTTAGGTTTCGCATTAAGATCAAGTCATTGTGTAATTGGTTTGCTTTGTTTGGAGTATTTGTATTTTCTAGTATGTGCAATGTTTTCCTGTTGTCCTAATGGTTAACTTTAAATAAACATTTCTATATAATCCTTGATACTCTAAATTGTATCTGTTGATTTTTCACCTTAATACATATGATATGATGTTATCTTCCTCTCCTTTCTATGCTTTTCACTTTTTTCTTTGTAGATTATATTATTTTTCATAGTGTTTTTCTTTGTTTCATTAATATGTTTTCACTACATATTTTCTTCTCGTTTCCCAAAAATCATTCTGTAATCATCTACTTTTTTTATGTATCCTGAAAGGTGATTGTATGAGATACATCAAAAGATTTGTTACTGGCTGGCTTGCAGTTGAATCAGGTTGGTAGCCTCCACTGAGTGACCCTGTACTGTGATCAGAACTCTCTTGTCAGCAGGTCTAAGATTAGTAATAGTTCCTTACTATTGTTAGCTCCTGGGAATTTTACCATTGCTTGATGGTTTCCTTTAATCTGATAACATTAAATACTAAAAGCAAACAAAAAACAAAACAACTTGTTTATTCGTCAGCTCTTTTCAATTATTACATTCAATTATGTCATTTGCTTCATTCTGAGACTTTTACCGATACATTATTTTTTACCTGTACTTATTGCTTCAACTTCACATAGTATCTCAACGTTAGTAGTGAACATGAGGAAGTCAGCAGGCTTATATTCCCTCCCATCATCTCTCTTCCTTCCATTACCAGCTTTTCTTTTAAATGGTAGAATTTCTGTATTGTCTCAGTTTAAACTACTTACATTTTATTTATAAACATATTCCTTCATTTAATATTAGACCCAATACCAAACAGATTTAAGGTTCAATACCAGTTTCTCTGTTATAATCTTCCAGCCACCCTTACTGAAATGTATTTCATAGTGTTTATTATTATTATTATTATTATTATTTTGTATTGTTAAATGTATTAAGGTTACATTGGTTAGTAAAAATTACATAGGTTCCAGGTATACAACTCTTTCCATTACCATATATTTATCTCCTCTTCCTCCCTCTCCCATCCTCCACCCCCACCCCCAACCCCCTTATTCTCAGGTAACCACTAAACTGTTGACTATATCCTTGAGATTTTGTTTTTTTGTTGCATTCAGTTTTATATTCCACATATGAGTGAAGTCATGTATTCTTAGCTTTTTATGTAAGGCTTATTTTGATTATAGCTGAGTAAATTTTATTGTATATATATACCACAGCTTTTCTATCCAGTCATCTATCAAGGGACACTTCAGTTGTTTCCATGTATTGGCCACTATGAACAGTGCTTTTCAATGAACATTAGGGTACATATGTTTTTACAGACTAAGGTTTTCACGTTTTTTGGGTAGATAGATACCCAGGAGGGAGATTGCTGGGTCACAGGGTAGCTGCATTCCTATTTTCTGAGGAATCTCCATACTGTCTTTCAAAGCAGTTGTACCAATTTGCATTCCCTCCAGCAGTGTATAAGGGTTCCCTTTTTTTATCTACAGCCTCTCTAGAACTTATTCATTGTCTTGTTGATTATAGCCATTCTAACAAGTGTGAGGTGGTATCTCATTGTGGTTTTGATTTGTATTTTCCTAATTGCTAGTGATGTTGAGCATTTTTCCATATATCTGTTGGCCATCTGTATGTCTTCATGGGAGAACTATCTGTTTAGGTCTTCTGCCCATTTTTTAATTAGATTGCCTGTTTTTGTTGTTGTTGAGTTGTATGAGTTCTTTATATAGTTTAGATATTAGTCCTTTGTCAGAGGCATCATTTGCAAATAATTACTCCCAATTGGTTGGTTGCCTCTTTGTTTTGGTGATGGTTTTCTTTGCTGTGCAGAAGCTTTTTAGCTTGATAAAGTCCAATTCATTTATTTTTGCTTTTATTTCCCTTGCATTTTTTGTTTTTAAGAAAATATCTCTGAATCTTTTTACATGCTAAAGAATATTAATCTGTGCCTTCACACTTGAAGAATTTTTGGCTGAGTGTAAAATTCATAGATCACACTTTCCTTGAAAACTTTGTAGGATCCTCCCTTTATGCCCATACCACCTGTATTTAAGTATTTAACCCTCTTAAAAAGACTAACATATATATTTTTTTAAAGATTTATTTTTATTGTTTTTAACAGAGAGAGTTACAGAGACAGAGATAGAGAGAGCTTAACCCACTGAGCCATCCTGGCTCCCCCCACCCTTTTTATTTTCATTTTTTTTTTCTGGCATCTTGGAAATTTCTAAGAGAATAATTTTTCAAAATTTGATTTTTTTTAAGATTTATTTTTATTGTTTTTTTGACAGTGAGAGAGACAAAGAGAAGGGGGAAGGCCCAGAACAGTCCCAATAGTTACATGTGTTAAGTTTTGATATAGTTTCATTTTACAGGTAGGCATGGGGGTGCACAGGGCAAGAACTGGGCTGGAGTCCTTCTGCATGTGTCCCAGCAAGAACTGAATGGGGGCACACCCTAGTTCAGCATATAGGTCCAAATGTGCCAGGCCGGGATTTGATCCTTGGACCCCAGAGCTACAAAGTGCAGGCTCAACCCACTGAGTCATCTTGGCATCCCCTAGATTTGATTCTTAACAGGATTCACAGATTTGACTGGTATAAAATTTTGCTAGGTAGTTCCTTTCAAATCTTCTTTTATTTTTGAAAGTTTTCTCCTTCCTTCCTTCCTTCTTTTCTTTCTTCCTTGCTGGACTCCTATAACATATTTTGAAACTCCTTTTAAAATTCTCTCATATCTATTATTTTCTCTATAATATTTGTCAAATATTTATTTTCATTTCATTTTTTTTAAGATTTATTGTTTGACAGAGAGAGACAGAGAAAAGGGGGAGGGCCCAGAGCTATACATCACTAGTTTCAACATAGTTTTATTCCACAGGTGGATGTGGGGCTGTGCAGGACAAGAAACAAACCAGGGGCCTCCCATATAGGAAGCACACCCTAGTTCAGCATATGGGTCTGCACAGCCAGGACAAAGACTCAATCTTCCAATCCCATGGCTACAAGGGAAGTGCTCAACCCTCTGAGCTATCCCGGCATCCCCAATTTTTATTTTAATTTGTTTAGTTTTATCATTCCTATCTTCTATGTCTCTTACCATATTTTCAATTGATTATACTTGAAATGCTTCCAATTCTGTTTTCATTTTTCCTATTACTCTCGACAACTTTTTCCTGAATTTTTGTATCTTTGCCTTGTACGCTTTCTTTAATAAAATTAATTTTAAAAAATTACGCAATCATACTTGTGTATAATTTTAATCTGTTCCATAATAGCATCCTTGATGTAGATAATTTTCATCTGCAATTCACTTTTCCTTTTCCTATCCTTCATTTTATCTTGTAATCATTTTGTGTTCATTCATTTTGAATTTTTTATATTTAAACAAGAAGAGGTGTTTTGTGTATGTGTGTGTTTTTTTATGTCAACTAATTTTTTTTTTTTTTTTTTTGCAAAACAAATTTATGTTGGGAAGCTGCCATGACCATATATTTTGTTAGCAGTATTTTTTTTTAATGAAGTTTAGTAAATTCTTTTTGCCTTAACTTCGGTGTGCTTGTAGATCTAGCTGGCTGTAAAGTAGCTCACTGTGCAGATTCTTCTATTCTGTTGCTTAGAACCAATCAGGAGCCAGATAAAGAGAAGATTTCATCACTAAGTCTATACATCCCATCCTCTATGTTCTAAATATTGTGAGATTGTTGGTTTTGCATTTAAGGGTGTTTCTTTACTTTAGGGATGTTAACTTTGCAATTTTGAGATCTGTAGCTGTAGGTTCTCTCTCTCTCTCTCTCTCTCTCTCTCTCTCTCTCTCTCTCTCTCTCCCACTCTCATTCTCTCTCTTTTATAGTGGTAAAATATATCAGAATGTACCATTTTAACCATTTTTAACTGTATAACTCACTGGCATTAAGAACACTCACAATGTTGTGCAGCCATCACCACTAGCCATTTTCAGAACTTCTTCACTATCCCAAACAGAAATTCTGTACTCATTGTATTTTAAAAATAATTTATATGAACTCTGGTTTTTGACCATGATTATGCTCCAGAGCCAATCAAATGCTCTGACCAAAACTTTATCGTATGTGTTATAATTTTTAGTACAAAATCAAGACCAACATTAACCTCCCAGATGTAATATTAACCAGTTCATAAATGTCCCTAGATACAAGAATTCCTTATTAAGTAGTTAGAGAAAAACATCAATATGCATTGTTAGTGCTAAGGGGAAGCCGCGATGGCTCAGTGAGTTGAGCATTTGCTTTGCAGCCCTGAGGACCGAGGAGAGAGTTCTGGCCCTGGCCCATGCAGATCCATATGCTAAACTGAGGTGTGCTTCTCATGTGAAGGCCCCTAGCTCATGGGGGCATGACTCCCATGCAGGAGTCCCCTGGCCCAATTCCTGCCCTGAGAGACCCCCTCCCACCTGTGTGGAATGAAACCATGTCAAGGACTGATGATGCACAACTATGGAGACTGCTGTGGGCCCTCCCCCTTCTCTCTGTCTCTCTCTGTCTCTGTCGCTCTCTGTTTCTGTCAAAAACAATAAAAAATAAAAATCTGAATTACTAATAAGATTGACAGAATCAACTAAGGTGACAATAATAATCTACATATTTTAGACTTCTATCAAAAATACCCAGACAGTGAGAACAAATACCTATAATTAATTCATGTGAAAATGTGTTTTATACTTTACAATTTCCATAAGTTTAATCTTTGTAAAAACCCATAATATATCTTGCACTTAACTAACAGGGTGCCATTACCGCTGCACATGTTAACTGTAGTGTAACAACAATCACTACAACCCACTGGACATGTTTAATTATTTTCCACAAGTATTATTGGCTTTAAGCATGACCAAATAATCTATAATAGTTGATTATATTACACTTTATCAATTCAATTTACTTCAAATATTTTTTCAGTAATTAATGTTGTCATAGTAGTTTATTTAAAATTTTAATATGCTAAAAAGATATTTAACACAACCTCCTTATTTTGCATATTGAAACCCAAATGGTTAAATGACTTGCCTGTAATTCAGAGCTAGTCAGTGACAAAGTTGAGACAAGTTCTTAGTTCTATTAACTCCCAATTTAGCACATATATTTCCCATAAAAAAAGAAAAAAAATTAAATACAAATTATTTACTTATTTATAAATGCACATTTATAGAGATTTTTGAAACATTTACTGAGTCCATAGGAATACACATATTCCATAGACTCGTTTTAGAATCACTTCATGAATTCATTTTTTATTTATAGATAGATAGAAAAGAGCTATATCTCTATAAATCAAACCAAAATTTTAATAATGTGGTTTAAGAGGAAGCAATTACTTTAAAAAGAGATAACATTCCTGAGAGACATTAATATAAGTTTATCAGTTGGTCTTTCCTTAAAACTATAGCCCTTGTAATGTATTAGGATTGTTTTAAATAAATTTGCTTTCCACACTGATCATTTGGTATTCACATTTTTATCATCTTCATCCTAAAATTTAATATTAAAGTAAAATCGCAAAATGCTTTATCCATTTTGGAACTTTTAGGTTGTTCTGGTACTTAATTTCCCAAAATATCTAGTTAGATCTAAAGGGTTTAAACAATTGCATCTCATCATAGTGGGTTATTATCACTGTTATCTGTCAGGGGATATAATTTGTGTATATACAGCTGAACTGTGTGTGTATTTTTTTTTTTTAGGATAAACATAAATTTATACTAGCAAATCAATCCAGGGATGCTGGGATAGCCCTTGTGAGAGGCTCCCAGTTTGGTTCCCACCTGGGGTGTGCTTCTCTTGTGGTATGCCCCTGGTTTGGTTCCTATGGGAGATGTTCTTCCTGGGGCATGCTTCCCATGAGGGATGCTCCCTCTGCCCAGTTCCTGCCCTGTGCAGCCCCACATCCACCTGTGTGGAATGAAACTATGTCAAAACTGATCATGTACAGCTGTGGAGACTGCTCTGCCCTATACTCCACTTCTGTGTGTCTGTCTGTCTCACTCTGTCGAGCAATAAAAATAAATTGTAAAAAAATCAATCATTTTGTGAAAACACAAAATATTGTTCAATTATTTTTTTCACTTCTAAAACTTTTATTTTCATAAAATGTAGAAAGCATGTTTTGCTAACATTATTCAAATTAACCTTTATATGAAAGGGTGATGTATATACATGTATATGTGTGTGTGTATGTATATAGATATAGATATAGACATAGACATAGACATAGATATATAAGAATAGCCAATTCATGGTTTACCCCCAGAATTTTCAAATGGTTGAATAGAATTTGTAGAAAATCTTATATCATTTCTCTAAAAAAGCACTGGTTAAATAAATTTTAAACTAAAGACCAAATATAATGTGTTATTCTCCAAAATATAAGAACTAAATTCTATGCAAAGCAGCTGTTGGATTATATCCAACAATCTAGATTTACTTACTTAGTTTCAAAAACAGTTTTCTATATTCCTAATCACAGCTTTTCACAATCAAAATTGCCATATTTCTCTCATAACTAAACACATCACTAACCCTCCAGCAATTGTCCTCACGATATTTACAGCTGAAACCCATAGCTTGACTCTAAATTTTTCTTTGTGCTCTGACATTTAAAAAGCAACATGCTGTATTTGCCACTCTCTTTAACTTCTTTGACTTGATGAATTACCATTATTTCTTTTTTGCTCTCAACGTGTTCCAGTTACCTTCTGTCTCCTGTGCCAATTAGTCTACTCCCAGAACATCACTTCGATTTTCTTTTCTTTCTTTTAACTTTTCTATCTTTAATCAGTTCTTGTTTAATTGATCAGCTCCTCTTCATAGTTCATTCCTGAAAAACAACTTTTTCTTTTATAGAACTTGTATTCTCTTCTTAACATATGAAGACCCTAAGAAGAAATCTATACCTGATAGCAGGTTCTTACGTAGTATCCTTCTTATACCTGCTTGTTTACTGAAAAGAACCTATTTAGATAGAGGGTGAATAAAGATGAACACAGCACAACCTTTCCCATTGGGGCAGAAAGTTTTTTAAGGAAAAACACTTACAAATAAATAAGTGCAACAATCAATAGATCTTAATTAATTAACTAATTAAACCTCTACATGCATTTGATTGATGGTCTATATGAGGCAGACATTGGCCTAAGCACTGAGCAATGGTAGAAAACAAAATAAGTATGATCCTCTTCCATGTGGAATTCATATTTCATTGAGGAGACAAAAATAGAATGTAGTAATTTAAATAACACCTTGGAGACAACTAATTTATCACCTGTTTCTGTAGGGCTGAGACAACATTTTCATGCTCCATATTCTGAAGATAAATATGGCATAAAACAGAATGCTTTGACCTACATTTTATGTATATCAGGCTTCTGGTAATAATGGTCTGAAGTCACAATGATCATCACTCCCTGGCTATTATCTGCTGCAGCTGCATTTATAAGCTGAGCTGGGTCACTGGGAAGCCTCCAACATAAAGGCCATTCAAAACCATCGTTTATCTTTATTCTGAAGGGTAATATTTCATCTTACCATACCCACATACTGGCAAAGCTTCCAGGGATCATTTTTCTTGTTTAATTATAAATCTCTGGGCACTGGATATATTGAATATATATATATATTGTAATCAATAGATCTGATTTGTCAAAGAAAATTAAGGGTAATGACAAAGTCTGATTTCCTAAAGGAAAAGAATCCCAATGGCATTAAGCAAAGATGCAAAATGAACATTATGTAGAACTTTGAGATATACTCAGCCCACCAATCATGAACAAAACAACTTCATATGCATTATATCCTTTGATTTTTACACCCACCCTTTGGGAAAGGTAGGACAGATGTTGTGATCTTCATTTTATAAAGAAAGAAGCTGAATGGCTCAAGATCATTGTCAGTAAGAGTCCATTGGATTCCCAACGGCTCTTCTATTGCAAAGGGAAAGAAGAATAGGTGTGTACCTGGAGAAGAGAGAATGTTTGCTTTCTGTCAGGAACTATGATGGCGAATTATGCATTTTATCCCATTTGATTGCATAGAACTAATAAAGGAGGTGTCAGGATGATTAAGAAGCTGATATCCAAAGGAACCTTAAGATTAAGAATATATGGGGAAGCCAGGATGACTCAGTGGGTTAAGCGCTCGCTTTGCAGCCCTGGGGACGGAGGATCGAATCTCAGCCCCGGCCCGTGTGGACCCATATGCTGAACTGGGAAGTGCCCCCAGTTCAGTTCTCAC
>PVKE010044450.1:0-13010 GCA_004027555.1 Craseonycteris thonglongyai | reverse complement strand
AGAACGTAGCCTACTGGTGTGGGATATGTTCAGGGCTCATTTAACTACCAGCACAAAGAACAGGCTGGCAAGAATAAACACAGATGCGGCAGTTATTCCTGGAGGATTGACATCATTGGTACAGCCACTGGATGTGTGCCTAAACAAGCCATTTAAAGATCGCATTAGAGAACAGTGGAATGAGTGGATGGTTAGCAGCAAAAAGTCATTCACAAAAGGAGGAAACATGCGTGCGCCACAAATGGATGTTTTGTGTAACTTTGTCATAAAAGCCTGGAATGATACTACTGAAGAAACAGTAATCAGGTCTTTCAAGAAGTGTGGTATATCAAATTCTTTGGACGGTATGGAGGATGACTGCTTGTGGCAAGATGCAGGGGAAGCCGAAGCTGAAGCCATACCATCTGATTCGGAATTGGATCCATATGATGACTGCCTTACAAATGTACCACAAGAGGTCATTGATGAACTTATGATGTCAGAAGAAGAACATGATGAGGATTTTGAAGGATTTTAAGCTCACAATGCTCGTCTGCCTAGAAAAACCTCTTATCATCCCAGTCAGTCACAAACAAGCGTTTTCTGCAAGTTCTTCATGTAATTTTCTTTCCAGATGATGCCATCATTGTTAATGTTCTCTTTTGGATCTCTTGTTTCTCGGTCAAGTTCATGGCATTGCCATTTGTGAAGAGACCTTCCATTTATCGTGTCAATGTACGGTATATTATGGTATGTTCGAAAAATGTCATTTATTAAAAATTTAATTAAAAAAAGAACTGGTGTTGCCTCGGAAGTGGGAGGTAGTCTTATACAGCGAATATACGTCTAAACCTATGTTTTAACTGTAAAATTAGGGGGTCATCTTATACACCCAGTCGTCTTATATGCCGGAAAACACGGTAGATTTGGGGAAAACAAATTTGGTTGCATGAAGTGTTGGCTGCTCAGGGCTCTTGGTATCTGGGCTACCTTCTCTATTCTGCTTTGCTTCTCAGGTTCCTCAGACTTTTTCTCCACGTCCTTTATCTTTCCTCATGACAGTCTTTTCATTCTGCATAGCCCACACAACCTTCTGGGCACTTTGTGGAAGTTCCACCTAGAATGTATTCTAAAATGATAGAGCCCAAAATACCCATGGCTGAAAGCTAGACACCCCAGAAGGGCAGTTAATGGAGCACAGTGATCTGGAATAGATGGTAATACTTGAACTGCATGCTGGGGGAAGTCTTTTGCTCATAAAATGAGCAGAGGAAAACACAAACAAGTAAAATGGTTCATTTCAAAACATGTGACCATTTAACCCCTGTCAGCAGTCCATTTAAAGCAGTTAGAGAATTAAAAATAATAATAAATAATTTAATTGGACATTTAGTTATATAGATGATCTTCTACATTTGTACATATTTGGGAGTATCATATATGTACCAGTGACTTCACAAAACTTTAACATTTTTTATGCTTATTATTTGAGAGTTAGAGGAGACAGTACTATTTATATATCTCTAGGTGATATACACCTGCCCCTTTCTTGTTCTCAGACTGAGATTTAACTTCCTACTTTGTCACTACCCTGCTATGTGATCTTAGGTAATAATAATGACTAATATTTCTTAAGTGTTTAATAAATGGCTGGTACTTAAGTCCTTCTTATGTATTCATTTAATTTCATATTAGTGAAGTAAGCATTATTATTTTCAAACCACTGTTGTCATTTTTTTTTAATAAAGAAAACAAGACAGACATTATGAACTTTCTCTAACTCACACTGTATTTCTTGAGCTGATTTTGAACCTAGGCACTCTGATTGTATAATAAAATTTGCATTCCTAAAGGCTGTATTCTGCTTATCTTCCTGATAAGTCACCACCTTTCTGACCCTTTATTTTTCTATTCAGTACAATGAGCTAATAGAGAGAGATACATCACATAAAAGAATCAAAACATGGCTTCTATATAGTGGATAATTATTAAATAATTGTGCTATTATTCTTATTCTTCTAATTTTATTTATTTATTTTTTAGAGAAGGGGATGGGCATTGGCTCAGAGCAGTATCCATAGTTGTACATCATTAGTTGTGGCATGGCTTCATTCCATGCAGGTGGATGTGGGTCATGTGTGGTAGAAACTGAACCTGGGGCCTCCCACATGGGCGGCAAGCACCTTTTCCATGGAGCCATCCCAGTGGTTACCAGTTGTGCTGTAGTTCATCAAATGGGGCTACATGGGCTGGATCCAGGAATCAAAACCTGGGCCTCACTGTTGCTGAGCTATCCCAGCATCCCTATCATTCTGTAGGAACCCAAAATAATTAAGACTCAGAAATTTAAATTTTCAACTAAATTTAATTTAAGAAACTTACATGATTGAAATTAGAGTAGCTTGGTCTACAATAAGAGCTGTATGAGCTAAAATCCAATGATCTGAATCATACGGAATTTTAATGTGTTATGTACTTTTATTATAAGATCAACAGCATGTTAATAGACAGGTGGATTTGAGGGAGTAATCCCGGCTGAGAACCTCAGTACTGGGAGAATAGCATGGATTATCACCAGCAGGTATGGTGTTCCTCACGAAATCTCACACTCATTATGAGGTCCTAGCCCTGCATACTCTGACATTAAGAGATGGTGGACTAATAGAATTAAATGCCCCAAAGCTGCATTTCTTTAGGTCCCTGTTGTTTTGGTTTGCTACTAGGAAGCCTTCCTACCTTTGATGTAAAATGTCTGGACTCTTGATTTGACTGTGGCCAGGATGCTTCACTATAGAAACCAACTTATTTTCCTTCTAGAAAGTAGAATGTGCTAGAAATAAGTGCTGGTTTGCTTAATCTTTTATGTTTTTTTTTCTTGTCAGGAAGACATAGATATAAAGCAACAATAAAAATCATAGTAATAAAATAAAGTTTCTTGCAGGTTTCTATAAAAACAAATACAATACATAGTCCCTTTCTCAGAAAAAATATGTATATGGCTGCTCGGGAAAGACAACCAGAACCAGAAAAATCATATTAGTAACTGGTTATTAATGTTTCCATGGTGAGAGCATGTGAGGCTCCTGGTAATACTAGTAGAACATAAGTTTTTCCAAATATTGCAGCAGCTTGTTTACAAGTTGTAGGGAAGTAATGGATAGACTGTGGGTCAAAGTAAAACTACACTGTAAACACTGTAGACACACCATAAAGGAAACTTTGGATTTTATTTTAGGTGATAACCTACAAAGTAATACAAGTTGTTGTTGTTTTTAGTTTTCTCATAAACATCTTAGAATCAGATGTACTTACTTCCCTTTATTGCCATATGTACATAGATTCATTTGGAATCATTAGTTAAACTTGTTATGACTAAGAAGAGAACTCAGACACTAACTAATATGTTGGGTCAAAGCAAATGACTTTACTGGTTTATTTATAAAATTGTACAGTTGACTTCTAAAATAAGTAGAGACAATGTTAAAATCATTAGGTTGAGGTCAACATGATACTAGCCAAGGCCCTACATTTTCTGTTAGTTTCCTTTGGTGGAAAGGGTATAGTGACTTAAGAAATTGCTATTACTACAGTTTATTTCACAGTTCTATATAAAAATTCAATAGGTATGTTTATATTGCTGATAAATACTAAGTGATGATTTGCAAATTTTACTTACAATAAGCTTTGGGGGGTTTAACATTATCAAACAATCATGATTCTTATAATATTCTCAAATTTGAGAAACCTAATAAGATTGATTTGTCAAATTTTTATTACATTCAATCTAGTTACTAAATATATTTCTAGTATGAGATGAATTTTATTTGGAGACACCTAAATCTACAGGGTACAAGAGACAGGATAGAGAATTGAAGCTAGAATCATTTCTTGCTTCCAAAAAAAAAAAAAAAAAAATGAGTAGTGACAGCAAGAAATAGGTGTGTCATTAGTAATTTGCTAGAACAAGAAAGAATGAATATCAGTGGTCAAATTGTCTCAGCAAGATACTGAAATAGCTGGTATTATTTTGAACATATTACCCCCATATTGTCTTCTTAATTAAACTTGCTAAGCAAACCATGGAAAGCTAAAGGCAAATTAACTGATCAGGGTGGAAAAAAACAAAAAGAAGAAAGAGACCGAATCAATTTAAAATCTTCCTAGACTAACAGGGGAGTGTTTTATTTAAGGTGTGGCACTTCACTGCTGTAGCTGATGACTGGTGACAATGGATTGCTATTGAATTCTCCATTCCAAGTTTTAATAAAGAACTATGAAGAATTGCCTTTGACAGCAAAGTGAGCTCCTGTCCTGGCATCTTTCACTTCTAGTTTCTGTCTGGTGAGGCTGAGAGTGCTTGAGATCCATTGCGAGTTGTGATGCTTAATTTTATGTGTCAATTTGATTGGGTCACACATGTACAGATATTTGGTAAAACATTTTTCTGGGTATGTGTATGAGGGTGTTTCTGGAATAGATTAACATTTGAATTGGTAGACTGAGTAAAGCAGATAGTTTTCTCCAATGTGGGTG
The DNA here is from genome assembly GCA_004027555.1 of Craseonycteris thonglongyai. Taxonomy (NCBI): domain Eukaryota; kingdom Metazoa; phylum Chordata; class Mammalia; order Chiroptera; family Craseonycteridae; genus Craseonycteris; species Craseonycteris thonglongyai. The sequence continues at coordinate 8,498 of PVKE010044450.1, read as the reverse complement.
ACCTCATTCAGTCCCTTGAAAGTCCCAATAGAATAAAGGCTAAGAAAAACAGATTTCACTCTGGCTGTCTGAGTGTCTTTAAGTCGGTCCAGAGATCCTCCTCCAGCCTTGAGGCCAGGACTGGAATTTGCCTTATTTGTTCTCCTGCTTCTCAGGTCTGGGATTGGAGAAATGGTTACTTCTCAGTCTCCATAATCATATACACCATTTCATTATCTTTCTCTATAGATAGATGATAGATAGATAGACAGATAGATAGATAATAGACAGATGATAGATAATGATAGACAGATAGATGATAGATGAGATAGATAATTGATAGATGATAGGTAAATAGATGTTAGGTAGGTAGGTAGGTAGATAGATAGATAGATAGATAGATAGATGATAGGTAGATCTTATTGGTTTTGTTTTTCTGGAGTACTTTGATTAACATTAATGTTACTATCAAAAAATATACTTTAATTCCTGAACTTATTGGGCACAGTAATTTGGAGGATACAGGATAGCTCATTCACTGTAGTTTTATTCACATACACATATATATATGAGGGTTGTCCAGGAAGTATCCAGCCACATAATATGAAAAATAGAGGCATTTATGGCTGAATTTTTTCCAGATAGCCCTCATATATATGATATATAGGTACATGTATACATTTGTGTACAAATATCCTAGTTTAGCCAGAAAAGCAAAGCTGAAACTAAAGGGTGTCCCAAAATTCACGCAAGAAGTAATTTTGATAGAAAACACAGGTTTATAATTAAAAATTGTAAATTTTCATTGCTCAATGATGAAAACTCGTTGTTCTTTCATGTAGTTCTCCATTTTTAATAACCCTGAACTATCAGCTGTCACGCTGTCTTTTTTTGTTATTGGCAACACTTTACCGCACAAACGACACAAAATTCAAATCTTGCGTGAATTTTGGGACACCCTTTATATACTACAAATGAGGAAATTTTGTATAGTAGGTTAGTTACAAAGATATTTGGAATAGTTTAGAGAACAACAAGGAGAAAGTGAGGCAACATCAATTGTTGGCAGAATCTAGCAAGGACGTCTAAGAAATATGAAACAAAATTAGCAAAATTCCGTCCCCGGGAATTATAGCAGACCTGGGGAAGGATAAAAAATGGTTCTGAAAAAGAGCACATGATCAGTATACAAAGATTGTCCAGAAAAAATCCAACCAACCATCATAAATATAATGAGAACAGTTATATGGCTAACTCTTTCCAGACAGTGTGTGTGTGTGATTTGCTACATTACTACAAAGTGTGTCATATGGTTAGGTTAGCATTAGTATATCAGAGTTATATGGCTGATTGCATTAAATAAATTTTGCCTTCCTAAATGTATACTCAATAAAGTTTATTTATCAAAACTTGGCAGCTTTGGGGAAGCCGGGATGGCTCAGTGGGTTAAGCGCTCACTTTGCAGCGCCGGGGACCCAGGATTGAATCCTGGCCCTGGCCCATGCGGAACCATGTGCTAAACTGGGGAGTGCCCCCAGTTCAGTTCTCTCTCTGTCTCTCTCTCTCTCTGTCTCTCTCTCTTTCAAAAACAATAAAAAAAAATTTTTAATTAAAAAATCAAAAAACAAAAAAACTTAGCAGCTTATATGCACAGCAGGTATAAGCTGCAGACATATGGAAACTGGATAGGAATATTTTTCAATTCAAAGAAATTTGGGTCCAAAGGTTAGAGTAAAAATAAGCAGCTACTCCTTGTGAGATTATATGGGGCAACACTGCTCTATCTACCCTGATTGATAATTTAAAGATGATCTTTATCAATTAAGGAATTCATTTTGAATTAAACACTCACACTGTCATACAGTACAGAAGAAAGTCTATAGAAAATGAATCTACAACAATAAATCAGCTTTCTATCTTGGACTCAGTACCTGTGTGCTCTCTGCTCTCAGTAAAATTTATGTCACTAAACACAGGCAAGAATTTTGATTTATGACTCTTAAAACTACTAATACATAAGTTAATTTCTGTTCTGAAGAAATTTCTCTGTTATTGTTTGTATTATGGGCATTCTAAAAATTACAAGTCATATGCTGAGCAACGAATGCAATGTTTACATTACGCAAGGGACATGAATGCATTTCCTATTGTTTGTTATTACTTTTTGAATACATTTTTATGACCCAATGATATTGTACACTTATTTAATCACACATTTTGAAAGGAGTGCCAAAGTGATACAGAAAGAATATAAAGTATTTCTGAGAATTGGAATCAATAATTTGCAGCATCTAGTATATTGCTACATAATAGGAGATCAAAATACGTTTGTCAGCGTAATTCAAAAAATGTTTATCTGAATTCCTACTACATGCTGGATGATGGGTTAGGAAGGCAAAAATGAATAAACATTGTTACACTCTAGGACAGAGAAACTTAAGGATGGCTTCAATGATAAGGAAAATATGGGAACTCCTTGTAAGAGGAAAAACTAACCAGAGTCCTGACCTGACCAATATGCATTTCCTCTATGTCTGGAGAGCAGAGGCTTTCACTCAAGCCTAACAATTATACCTTTAAAACATAATTAGTCTACCAAACTTTTATATCTGTCACCTATTATTTCAGACATTTTTCTTTATGGCATCCCTAAAGATATTCAGTGCTTTCCCTTCCATTCAATGTTCAAGGGCTTTTAAGTTCTGCTTCTGTCCTTAGGATGTAGTCAAGTAAATCAGTAATATAAATTGAGTCTCAGAGCTAACAAGAAATCCAAGGTTCATCTCACCCCACCCTTCATGTTATGCAAGCAACATCAGTGGTCCAGAAACACTAAGCAACTTTTGCAAAGTCCCACATTTTTAAGGCAAAAAAGAGAATTAAGTACTTTAAGTCTCAGCTCAGACTTCTGAAAACCCTACTAATTTATTTCCAAGTGGAGGGAAAACTGACAAGAACATAGTTCCAAAAGTAAAAGGTAGGACTTCAAGTACTGAATGTGAAGAGTATTCAATTTTCGGCTTTTAGATGTTTAGGACCAAACCTTCAATGCACAACGGCCATGCCCATCAATAGATAAAAGACCATGTACTACCGTTTCTCCCCTTTTTCTTTGTTCGCATTTTCACTTTTGATGTTCTTTCTTTTACTACGGTTTTACTAGAAACAAACTGGGATAACTCCACTGGACTTCATTTCCAGCTTTTAAGTACTGGCTATAGGACAAGCAATATTTCAAAGGGAGTCAGTCTATAGAGATATCAGTCAACCCGAGGATACAGACTCACTCCACAGAGAAAGGAAATTGTTCTATCAGGAGTGTTCAGCAAAATAGTGAACAAGTGAGTCTGAAGCTGAACACCCCGGTGTACATTAGCTTTATTTATCTATTTGAAAGTTGGACTGGGAATAAATGAAACTTGTAGCTACACTGTGAGGATTGAATAAGCCTGACTGCAATGTATGAGAACAGCCCTACTTCTAAGTGATGTGAGAGTGGAAAGATGAGTCTCCATTAGAAGTGTACGCCTGTGACTTAAGTGCTATGTGAACCGATGTCAAGTTGTTTTAGTGCCATTGATCGTACCCTGGGGTCCAAAAAGAACTCCAAGGACAGAATCACAACAACTTAAAGAATTTGCATTAATAAAAAATAGTTCATGTTTTCACAAACTTCTGGGTAAATTTAGCAGTTCCTTCCCTTACAAATGTGGACAACAAATCCTTCTAGTGTTAATATATGTCAATTTTCACCAGCCCAAATCACAGCTATTTTCAAATCATGTTGCAAGTATTTTGAAATATTACTACATAATTACAGTAGTAATTAGGTCCTCAATTAAATCTGATTATTTAATGAGTTAATAAAGAAGCAAGCATATAATTATATTATATATTAAAATATACTAATAACTAAAGTTTAGATTCCTTCCAATCTATGTGTTATGCTTTATGCACTTTAAAACATCAGTATGAATCTGAGAAAGGGGCTGGTGGGATACTGTTATAATGGTGAAAAATACTCACAGTTTTGTGCTTCATTTCAAAACAAGGTTTGTACAGTAGGCAATTGCGTGAGACATGTGAATAAATACATGGAAAGGGAAAGGAAGCTAGATTGCAGAATGTTGACTTACTCATGAAGGAAGCAATGTACACATGGCACAGGGGACACATTTATTTAGTAAACTTGAATGTGGTTCAGTGAGTAATGTAAGAATGTCTTACATCAATGAATTACAACAACAGAAATAAGGGCAGCAGAAAATCATTGAAATGAGATGTCTTTGGCATTATCTTAGTTCTAGATTATTATCCCATTCAAAGAAATGACTTCAGCCAATGTGTCTGGGATATGTAGTAAGATCTAGTCAACCTGACACTGAAAAGAAAAAAATACTAAAAATAGATCTCCATGAACTAGACCCTGGATAAAAACATTAAAATATAAACCTTATTCTGAGAAGGAGGCCAAGATAATAATTGAATACAAATTCTGTACAGACACGATACTATGCCCTTTACCTGTATTAAATCATTTGATCACTAATAATCATATGAGGAAGAATTTATTATTTTCCATTATGTAGGTGGTAAGGACTCTGCAACCAAGAGACAAATTTTTCCAAAGTGATTGTCTGGGTCAGTTTAGGGTGCTATGAGAAAATACCATAAATTGAATGGTTAAACAACAAAAAGTTATTTTCTCACAGTCAGGGAGGCTACAAGTCTGAAAACTAGGTGCCAATATGGTTGACTTCTGGTGAGAGCTCTCCTCTTGGTTTGTGAATGAACGCCTTCTTTCTGTGTCCTTACATGGCAGAGAGAGAGAGAGACAGAGAGAGAGAGAGAGAGAATGCACATTTTAGTCTCTATTTCTAGTCTTATTGGATTAAGGCCCTACTTTATGACCTCATTTAACCTTAACTAACTCCTAAAAACTTTCCCTCTAAATACAGTTACATTGGGAGCTAGGGCTTCACTACATGAAGTATTGTGGGTGTGGGTGTGAGTGTGGGTGTGTGTGTGTGTTTCTATAGGGGGCATGCACACAGTATACAGCAGTCATAAAATAGTGAGGTTGCCAGAATTAATCTGCCTCTTTCAGTCTGGAACTCACACCCTTAATAATTTCAACAGATCCTGTTCCAGGACCACAGACAAGGGGTTCTTAGGCAACTCCAGTGTCAGTTGGAAGCTGAAGTGCTAAGTATAAGAAATCAAGGGGAGTGTAAATTCTTTGGAATTACAGAGTGGCTAATAGCCATGCACACATGATGGGACTAATTCAGTGGTTCTTGTTCAGTTCCAATTTTGTCTCCATTCCTAGGAACATCTGACAGTGTTTTGGAGCTACTTTTGGTTGTCACAACTTGAAAAAATGGTGCTACTCCCATGTACTGGGTAGAGATTATTAAAATATCCTACAGTGCATAGCACAGGTCTCCACACAGAGAATTATCTAGCTCACAGTTTCATGTGTTGAGGCCAAGAAATCCTGGTCTGATCCCATTTATTTCACACACTCTTTCCCCGGAAGAAGTCCTATTTTGAATTCTGCATGCTGAACATGGGGCTGAGTCATTGTAAGTTTTGACTTAGCACTGGAAGCCAGTCTGTGCCCACACAGTATATATAGCATATGTGATACTGGACATGCTAGTGCTTAGTGATGAAGTGAGAACAATTAGCAGAGAATTCATTGGAATTCACTGCTTTTCAAAAACTTACAAGATCTGTAAAGTTTTATATCAAAATACATAAAACTTAGAATATATTATTACAGATTTTCAAGTGTTATGAGCCTTTAATATTTTTAATGACAAGTTAGATATAATAGTTATCATTTAACAACCAAAGTCTTATTTTCATAAAACCATTCTCAGAACATACCAAGTTATAATATTCTAGAGAGTAATGAAAATATGTTCTACTTATCTTTCTTGCTAACTGGCATAAAATAGAATTAACTACTAATAAAGTTATGGTATTAGCAGAAAACTAATAAGGGAATGGAATTCTATACATTTTCTTTTAGTTTTATTTAATGTGTATGATATTTTATTTTTACTTCACAGATAGCATTTGAGTTAAGTTTCTCTCCTTAATTATAATCTCCTCGAGTACATGCACCTGGTCTTTCTTATCCATCTGTGATTCCTCAAAGGTACAAGTAGAAAAAACAGCATTCGAATTTTGTACAAATTGTAATCTAAAGGTTAAAATCTCCTTACTCTCTGTTTTTTAACTTTTATTCACAGTAATATTAGGCAATGATTTATATCTATTTGATGCTCTAAGAATACTGCCTAAAACCAGTGAGCTTTTCAGGGCCTTACCTAAATAATTAACATAAAATATGTATTTACTCCAGAGAACTAAAATAAGACTTAACAATCAACATTAATGTCAATAATTTTTATATTATACCAAATTCATTAATTATTAATATTCATATATGTGTTACCATAGTTGCCAAAACATTAGATTTTCTTGGTGTGTCAAGAATTTTTTTTTTAAAGATTTATTTATTGTTATTGACAGAGAGAGAGATACAGAGACAGAAACAGAGAGAAGGGGGAGGGCCCAGAGCAGTCTCCATAGTTGCACGTCATTGGTTTTTCCACATAGTTTCATTCCACAGGTGGGCTTGGGGCTGCACATGGCAGGAACTGAGCTGGGGTCTCGCCCCGATGAGAACTGAACTGGGGGCACCCCCCAGTTCAGCATATGGGTCAACACGGCCGGGGCCAGGATTCGATCCTTGGTCCCTTGGGCTGCAAAGTGAGTGCCTAACCCACTGAGTCATCCCGGCTTCCCCAAAAATTTTTTGCTTACAAAGAATTGAAAAATTAGTCACACGGAAGTTGAAATATTCTTAAAGACAAAATTGTAAAATTAATTTCATTTTCTCCAGTAAAAATGTATTTAAGAGGGTATACTTTAATATATTTTTTACAGTGTAAAAGGAGAACTTTAAAATTTGTAGGACCTACAAATGTCTTAAAATAGCAACTAAATTGGAGGTTTTTATTTACAATTCTGCCTCTTTTCATTATTTTACTGAGGTTACTGCCTAAGATTACAAGAAAAACTAACTGTTAAAATTTGAATAATGTCACCATCATTCACATCTCAATCACAGAAACAAGACTTCTGAAGTCACAAAACACAGTCTCTATCTCAAAACTCAAGGGGATTCAAAAACATATATAATTATATATTTTTTCTATGGCAATCATTATTACTTTCTGAATAAAGAGTCCCAAGGCATCCTGTTAATAACACAAAACATATCTATGTGCATTTGATAAATCACGAGTTAGCATTTGTTTCTTTATAATTGGGTTATTTCATCAGTTAGGGAAAAATAAATTTTGAATAATAGGTCAATTATAATTTGCTTGTTTGAATGAATATATTGAATGAAAATTATTGTATTAAAATATTTATCTGCCTTAATAATTAAACAGTGAGAAAGGTACATCATTTACCTCTGCAGATAGAGCCTGAGCTAATAATACAATAATAAAAAGACATAAGTAAATATAAGAATAGGGACAGCCCTTACAACAAACTTCAAAAGACATCTTAGTCTACCTTCCCTAAGAAACAGAGTCTTATAAAAGTATTAAGTGCTAATGCTTTACCAAATGGAGTAATTTTTCAGGGACATGAGAGTGTGGAAATAATTGAAGCCAAATAAGGTGACTAATAGTTGTAGCCGCTACTTCAAGAAAAGCTGCAAGGTGACCATGGAAGAATAGAAAGATAATTTGTATGTCTATAACCCTAATTCCTGTTTCCTAATTGCCATTAGTCAAAATTAGTCACCTAGATATTTATCCAACTTTCAGGCTGGCTCACCCAACCCCTTTGGTGGTTACTGGGCAGACACCACTCCATGACCTTGCTAGAAGCAGGACAGACCCTGGCTCCCAGATGTTGACCTCTGGATTGTACCTTGTTACAGTAAAAATATTTATACAAGAGTCCGGTTGAAATATTTCTTGAACCTTCACCAGCTTAAGACTTTTATTCTAACAAGTAAGCACTGTAATGTGATAGACACAAGGGCATGCTGTTATTGAATTCTTAACAGTGGAGAAAGTTCCTCCAATTGAAATTCATAGGCATATGCAAGTCATTTATGGTGAACAGTGTGTGGAGGTGAGTACAGTAGGATTCTGGGTAAGGTGGTTCAAAGATGGAATAATGGGGCAAACAGATTTGAGTGACAAACCATAAAGTGAAAGGCCTATGACTGTAAGTAATTAGCTTCATTACGATTGCATTGAAGAACTGATATGCAGGAACTGTCACATCAAGAAAGAAATTCTGGTAAATTAGGAATTTCTAAGAGAGAGTTGGATACATTATTAGTGTTGTTGGATTCTGCAAAGTTTGTGCCAGGTGGGTACCGTGAATACCGTTTGATGAAATGAAAGTTGAAAGAGTTCGCAGTTCTTGGGAACTCCTGGAATGTTTGGAAAAAATGGTGACGACCATTTTTTTTTTTT
>PVKE010044449.1:0-13012 GCA_004027555.1 Craseonycteris thonglongyai | reverse complement strand
CTGCAATACTACTGCCACACAACAGGCAAACGCATTTACCTTTTAAATTAATGAAACAATATGATTCCTCCCAGTCTGTGTTAAAATTATAGGTTCGTTTTCTCTTATTTGGTCCACTCATTTTAGGACTCAAAAAATAAAAATAAAAATAGTTATAGAACTACAATATCATATCAAATTGCCACCATAATAATAGATTACCTACCTCGCTTTTAGTTTATTTAAAATCGAATATATCAAAACACTGTGATCCTAGCTAACCGTCACGACCCGATCAGTCCAGCAACCACAATCAAAATGGCAACTTCGCGTCTCCCGGTTGGGTGGAGGAGAGTTTAAAGAGCGTGGCGGCTAAACAAGACGCGACATGTACAAAGGCAAAAGCTAGGGAAAAATTTATAAATACGATATCGCAAACATACCAACGAATATAATAAACCTGTGTAGATACTCAAACAATATTTTAAAATTCTAACAAATGTATAAAAATAAATTATAGTTTTACTTAGTGTTTATGAAAAACTTCTGATGCAGTCAAATAATGGTGGGCGCACACAAATCGGGCTGCAGGCGCCATGGCGCCCACGGGCACAGGGTTGGAAATCCCTGTTCTAAGCAGTCAGTTTCAGTTTTTGATCACAGCATAAGTTTTTCATGGGTTCACAACAAGACAGGGAGTTAGTCCATCCACTGAAAATATTTCCACAGGTTTTAAAAATTAATTTAATGGAAGCTTTCCATCCATATTAGAGTTTATGAAATTCATTTTCAAAATGAAACTAAAAGTTATATTTTTTATTATGTTTAAGAAAATAGAAAAGTGTAAAATAAGGAAATTCATCAATAACCATTTTAAAATGTTTAATTTGAACCATGCAAATTATATTCTAGTGACAGATACAAAGAGCAATTAAGCAAACCAATAAAGTAATTAAAAATTTTAAGTCTCATGCAAGACACAAAAAATTGAACAATATAATGAATGAAAGAGGCTCTGAGAATGTAATATTTTAAACAAGACAAAAAAGGACAAAAAATTTAAAAATAAAAAAATAAAATAAAGCAGAAGGAAATAAGTCCCTGGCAGAAAGAACAGCACATGCAAAGGCTCTAAGACCAAATAGCATTTGGAAATGTAATGAATTATAAAAAGTTCTAATTTGGCAGACAATTAAAGTTTTTGCAGTACAAAATAGTAAGTTCAAGTCATTTAGGACATTACAGGCTATGGTAAACAGCTTAAATTTAATTTTAAGTACAAACAATAAGATACATGAGGGGATCTAAGTAGGAGAATGATATTGTTCTATTTGCACATGTATTTCTATAAATAAATTGTAATCAGCAAGTATATGTGCTCTGGGAACCCAGTGTTCCCATAATTAAATAGTGATCCTAGTTCTCCCACATCCTTTGCTTAGGATAATGAAGTACTCTAGCCACTGTAAAAATTATCTAGGGGAAAGCCGGGACGGCTCAGCGGGTTGAGAGCTCGCTTTGAGGCCATGAGGACCGAGGATCGAATCCCGGCTCCGGCCCAGGCAGAACCCACGTGCTGAACTGGGGAGTTCCCACAGTTCGGTTCTCTAACTGTCTCTGTCTCTGTCTCTCTCTCTATCTGTCAAAAAGTAAAATAGAAATAAATATGTACTGAAGACAAAAAGATAATTTCTCTCTATAAATGTGAAAAGATAAAAAAAAAAAAAAAAAAAAAATTATCTAGATGTCCCAAAAGAGAAAATAAAATAAAATCTACTTCTGGAAACAGTAATGAGAATAATCTCAGACTTGTTAAAGAAGTTATAGAGCTAGTTCTAGTAAAGAGTTTGGAGAAGATCAAATACATAGATTCTAAGAAAACTCACTAAAAGAAAAATAGCATTTTGTAATCGAGAGCAAACACTTACTGACCACTTACTATAGGCAGCATAATATTAAAAGCATATATTTGGGTGTGTAAACATATCTAATTCTTGTGATAATTTACTATGGCCATAGGTAATTTCCACAGTTAAACTCATTTAATCATGAGATAGTTATCATTACTACCCTTATTAACCAGCAAAATAACAGAGGCATAGAAGTAGTACGTACTTAGACCAAGGTCATAGAGCTATCAAGGGATTAGAGCTGAGGTACTAGTAAGTCCAGGTAGCCTGGTTCAGTCATGTCCAAACTATAGCCCAGGATGGCTTTGAATGAGGCCCACGCAAATTCTTCAAACATTATGAGACTTTTTTGTGACTTCTTTTTAGCTCATCAGCTATTGTTAGTGTTAGTGTACTATACGTTTGCCCTAAGACAATTCTTCATTCAGTGTGGCCCAGGAAAGCCAAAAGGTTGGATACCACTGATCAACACTGTGAAATATGCTGAATTGCACATAGGAAGCTCACATCACTTTCTTCTGATAAACAGGTACAGTGATGTAGAAATGCACTAAAGCATACAGGAAACTGTAGCAATGTTTGAAAACAATCTCATCAACATACCGTGGTGTATCTCCTACTAGGAAAAACTCTTTCTGGAGACACATGAAAACCAGTTATCACACCTGACAAAGAGTCCCTGCTTAACCAAACTTCAGTTAGGTTTCCTCTGAACCCTCTTCTCAACTTGGCTTCGACCTTCTCCTGCCAGCCCAGTTTTAGAAAAAAGAAAAAAAAAAATCCTGTTACCCTTGCTATATGATTATTTAGGCCAGCCTTTAGCGAAAATTCTAATAAGCCAGTTTAGCAAAAATCCCCCTACACCTGATAACTAATCAAGCTCCACTTTGTAATTTTCCATCCACAGACCACCTTACTCTCCTTGTTGGCTAATAAATCTCCAGCTGTCTTTTCTATGTTCAGAGTTGAGCTCAGTTCTATATTGAAGAATCTCTCTCCTATTGCAGTAGTCTGAATAGAATTTATCTTGCCCTTTGTAACAACTATCCAATACATAAAATTTTTGTTTATAGACTCTAACTTGCAGAAAGCTTTTGCTTACACCTATCCATTAAAATAAATAAATAAATAAATAAAAGTGATAGTATCTAAAATATTTACTTTGGCAAAGTACAATGCAACAATGCTACATTGTAGAACTATATAAAATATGTCCTAAACCACCCAAAGAAGATAAGTCTATCATACATGAATTTATATGTTGTATAGTTATAACATATATTTAACCATTACTATTCCCCCTGTACTTGTAGATAAACAAATTAATGTTGGAGAAGACTAAAATATCTGCATTTTAATATGCTCAACTAAACAATCCTAAATATTTTAAACTGCATAAGTGTACTCAAAAGTGATTATTTTATATAATAGCTGAATGAAGGAGCCCATAATAGGTCATCTTAGTTTAACAATAAAATTTCAATGTTCAGGGGAAGCTGGGGTGGCTCAGCGGGTTAAGGGTTCCCTTTGCAACCCCAGAGACCAAGGGTCGAATCCTGTCCCCAGCCCATGCAGACCCATGTGCTGAACTGGGGTGTGCTTCCCATGTGGGAAGACTCCTGGTTCATTTCTCACTGAGGCGAGCTTCCCATGTGTAGGAGGGCCCCTGGTTCAGCCCCCATCTTGTTAGGGGTGTGCTTCCCATACAGGAGGGCTCTGGCCTGGTTCCTGCCCTGCGCAGCCCTCACCCACCTGTGTGGAATGAAACCGTGCTGAAAACTGATAATATACAACTAAGGAGACTGCTCCAGGCCATTCCCCTTCTCTCTGTCTCTGTATCTCTCTCTGTCTCTGTCAAAAACAGTAAATACATCTTTAAAAATCATTTTAACATTCAGAAGCATTCATAAGGAATGTCAGCATGTCTCTTCACTCAGAAGAGCAAAACACCCTGTTGGAACAATTACTCATATGACTGCTTAAACTGTATCCAGTTTCTTTTGTTAATTCTTTTTTTTTATTTTTTTATTTTTTTACAGAGAGAGAGAGGGAGAGAGATACAGAGACAGAGACAGAGACAGAGAGAAGGGGGAGGGCCCAGAACAGTCTCCATAGTTGCACATCATTGGTTTTTCCACATAGTTTCATTCCACAGGTGGGAGTGGGGCTGCACAGGGCAGGAACTGGGCCAGGGTCTCACCCCGGTGAGAACCGAACTGGGGGTACTCCCCAGTTCAGCATATGGGTCCGCACAGGTCGGGGCCAGGAATCAATCCTCAGCCCCCAGGGCTTCAAATTGAGTGCTTAAACCACTGAGCCATCCCGGCTTCCCCTTTTGTTAATTCTTAATGCTTGAAAACTAATTTTATTCTAATTTCAGAAGTTATTAAAAGAACAATTCATTGTAAATATTCAGACTATTTTAAGTATATAAAGTAGAAAGGGAGTATCCTCCATTCATTGCATCCCATACAAATGATTACTGTTAATAGTATGTGCATTATTTTCCAGGTCTTTTACTCACTCTCTCTTCATTTATATTTTATCTATATTTACATACTATACATGAATATGTATGTCAGATATGAATGTTTTGCTGAGCATGTTCTTCTCATTTCTGTTTTATTCAGCAATATGTCAGAATGCATTGTACACGTTTCATGGCCTACGAATCTACCACACAATCCAGTCAAGAACACAGAAATCTGCTCTTACACTAGCAGATATTCATAAAATCATATGCTCATTAGGTAAACTGAGTCTCAATATTTCACTAAACTTTTATTAATCTTACTATTAATGAAAAAGTTACACAGGACCACAGAGGGGGGGGAAATAATAAGTAGTATAATGCCTACCAATTAGAAGAAGGAAAGAAAAACTCTGGCTGGAGTCACTCACCACTGAGCAGGTCTTGGGGTGAAATGACTGCCTGAATTTAAAGGACTTCCACGAGGAAATACTCCATAATCACATAACTGTGAAGCATAAAATTATGTTATAGCTTACAAAAAATATATTGGTCATAGTGGAATAATCACTGAAAGCTAGTTTGGGGGAAGACAATTGTTAAAGAAAAAGTCCGTCATCCCAGTTATGTCAGGGTTATGAAAATAGAGTCTATCAGGATTGTAGATCAGGAAATGGAGTGTAACAGGTCAAGTACTGGATCAATTTGGGGCAGGCCACTGGGCAGAAGTGTTCCTGGCATGGGTCAGTGCCCCAGCCAAAATGAAAAAGAATATAAATTGATCCAATTAAAAGCAATCCCCCTTTGGAGGTGACCTTGGCCTAAAAATAAGACAGGCAGCAGATCTGCCTATCTTGTGGCTAAAGTTTTTGGGGGAGGAGGGAGAACAAAAAATAAAAAAACTCTCTAGCCTTGCATAATTGGAGGTTGAATGAGAAAGTAGGATGGAAGGAATAAAATTAAGTTTCACGATCACAAACAGATTATCTAAGGAGACTCATATCTGCTACTGAGATGCTAGAATTCAATTTTCTTATATAAGTGTGACCTTAGGAAGTACACTATTATAATTCATCATGGCTAAGCTTCCACAAGCATTAAAAACCAGAGAGTTCAAAGAATTGTTTAGACAATTTGGAGAAAAGACTACTTGAGACAAAGATTTTCTTTGTCTAAATAATATTGACAGAATACATTAAATGAATCCACATCTGGAGTCCAAATTTCACAAATGTTTATTTATTGAATATTTTATGTCCAAATCATTGTACTAGGTGCATTCACATAACTTTTCCTAATCTAACTGAGGGAACAATTATGTGAGAGGAGTATTATGGAGACTGTTAGTCAAAGTTAAGATGTGACTTGCCAGAAATCAGTGCTAGTGAACAAAAGAAAAAATTTTGAGCCTAATCCTCCATACACCACAACTACAAAATTGCTAAATGTTCTATTGCTTTTAAGAGAAGCACACACAAAATGTGTCTGGTCATACACAGTGACAAATGTCACTTTCCTAACAGCAGTTTCCACCATTAAAAAGCTCACGGGGCTGCTCACGGGAAACCAGGGTTTCAGCCTTGAAACCGTCCTTAACTGTGTAATCTGAAGCAAGTCAACTCAATCGGCTTCTATTTTCTACAAAACAAGCGGATTGATAAAAACTGTGTAAGGTCTTTTCTAACTCTACAATGCAAACTTTAATGATTACTAGTATTAATAATGTGAGTTTTGATTCAGATTTAGTAAAACATGTTTTGAGAATTCCCATAATAAAAGGTACTGTGCTAAATATTTTTCCAAAAATTAGGCATATTATTGTCCCAATAAACCTTTGTTGTATATACAATTGTTCCTATCTTACATTAAACAAAAACAAACAAATAAAAACAGAATTTCAGAGAGTATAGAAAAATAAGCTCTCACTAATTATCAATAACATAAACCATAGCTTATATCTAGGTATTTTGATATTTTCAGTACCTCTATCATTATCATCCAGCTATCGCTTGTTCATGTGGATGAGTTTAATTTATATCTGCTCCTTCACCCCAAATCTTCATCTTAGGGCCATTTAAGGAATTGAGGTTCCAGGCAAAAAATGTAGAAATACCCAAAAACATTAGCTTTTTTTTTTGGACATTGCAGTAAAACTGAAATATATGAAACTGATTATAAGTTGTTTACTTTAATCATCCTGTACAATTCACAGGAAGAAAGTCTAATACTATATTTCTACACCTAAAAGCAAAATTGAGAATTACAATCTGGCTAAGAGAAGAGAAATATGATGGCAGCATTTGTGGCCCTAGTATTTGAGAGAGTTTCTCAAAGCCCCACATATTCAATATTTTATCCTTTATTCAGTTTCCAAGGTCTGTTCTTGCACAAGTTGCAGCCTGAGCTGCAAGACAGGAAGAGAACAAAGAAACATCATAGTACTTTATTAATGCCTTCTTCCTTTGAAAATACATCTAGATTTCTACATTTTCGAGCTCTCTCTTTTTTATTTATGTGCAGAAGACTTACATTCCAAGTTTCTTCCCCAGTTTTATTGAGATATAATTGATATATAACATCATGTTAGTCCAAAATGTACCAAATTATGATCACAATAAGCTTAGTCTACATCAATGACTTCATAGTCACAATGTTTTTTCTTGTGATAAGGACTTTTAAGATCTACTCTCTAACACATTTCAAATATGCAATATAGTGTTGTTAGTTGCAGTCACCATGCTGTACATTTTCCCTAAAACTTATTTTATGACTGGAAGATTATAACTTTTGACCATATTCACCCATTTCCCCCATCTCAACTGATTTCCTCTGGCAATCACAGATCTGTTCCTTGTATCTAGACAGGCGTCCTCAAACTTTTTAAACAGGGGGCCAGTTCACTGTCCCTCAGCATGTCCACACATGCACACTGCGGGCGCGGGACGAGTCGGCTGCTAAGCAGGACAGGCAGCATTGGCAAAAACACCTAGCGGATCGGATAAATATTTAAGCAGGCTGTAGTTTGTGGACCCCTGATAGGAGTTTAATTTGTTTGTTTACGGTACTTGTTTATTTATCTCAGAAATAACAAGATTATTCAGCACTTGTCTTTCTCTGTGTGGCTCATTTCACTTAGCATAATGCTCTCTAAGTCCTTCCACATCGTTACAAATGGCAGGATTTCCTTCTTTTGTGTAGCTAAGATTCCATTGCATGTGTAAATGGCACTTAGGTTGTGTCCATGTCTTGGCTTTTGTAAATTGTAAATAATGCTGCAGTAAACATGGGAATGCACATCCCAACTACCATCTTGAGGTAGCTATTTTGTGTCCTTTAGCTATACACTTAAATTGTTCTTTGGTGCCTGCAGGGGTTTAGTTCCAGGACCCCTGCGGATACCAAAACCTGCAGATACTTAAGTCCCTTGTATAAAATGGAGTCAACACACATCCAATCACAGATAGAAAACAGAACAGGTATTTGTTGGGAAAAAAAATCTACATATAACAGACTCATATGGTTCAAATTCATGTTATTCAAGGGTCAAAGTTAGTTCTATTTTTAATTTTGTAAGGAACCTCCATACTGTTTTCTACAGTTATCACCAACAGGGCACAGAGGCTCTCTTTTCTCCATATCTTCACCAGTATTTGTCCTCTCTTATCTCTTTGATACAGCCATTCTAAGGGGTATGAAGTGATGTCTCATTGTGGTTTTTAAAAAGGCTTAAATTCTTAAAATAGCTGAAAAGAATCTTTCTTAAGAAATAATGAAAAATGAGAGTCACAAATGTAATTTCAGGAAAGAGGGTAGTATACATCTATGAGAAGAATCAAACATACCACATTCACACAAACATCCCCTTTAAAAAACTACTCTGTGTAAAACCAACTATTTGGTTATAGCAATCTTTACAAAAAAATAATAATAACAAAAGTGATATTAAAATGTGTTTGTGAGTATGCCTACTTTTCTGGTAACATATTCGAAGAACTATGACCCTCAAAAAGCTACTCAGATATAGTCCTAAATGGAAATTTATTAACTGAATAAGATATTGTGCAAAGTGTTCTACTAGCGTAAAAAAAGTAATAGGCTAAGGAAAATAATGAAATTTGTCTTTCTAGTGAGAACATGGCATATTGGTGATACTTTAAATACTTTTGGTAACTAAAGACTTAATGTGCATTTCCTTACCATTCTACTTATATATGGTCTCTCCACATTTTCTTCAATTTTTATTAGTTTATTTAAAATATCTTTCTTATAACAGCTATTTATATATACATATTCTCTTCAAATAGATGAAATTCTCTTAAATAGAGAATTTAAAGAAGTAAAAGTCTAGCTGAAGAATGGAAAATGGATTAGGAGATAAGGCTGGGAGGAAGATCATGATAACAATTCAGAGCATGGACAGAGAGGGTGAGTGGAATAGATTTTAAATTTATTTGAATTGAACAGATAAGAAACCATAAATAAACTGAAAGTGTGTGGTGATACTGTGTTATTCTTGACTTCAGAAATTGTGTCAGTGGTGGTGGAAATTCTCTTGTGTGGAAAGATAAAAACAGCAGTTTGGGAGACGAGGGCAAAGTATGTCAAGAATTTATTTGTGCATATTAAGTTTGAGATGATGATGGAAAACATTAGCGAAAATGGCAAATATTTAGTATAGGAGAGTGGAATGTAGAACTCAGAATGCATGTCTGGGTCAGAGTAATCTAGAAGTTACCTCCACATAAATTACATTATGAGCCATGTGTTAAACAACCTACAAAAAGAGTACAGAAGGGAATTTAAGAGGATCTGAGACTAATTACTTGGGGACTCTGTGATAGAGAAATTGTGAAAGGAATTGAAGTCACCAAAGGAGATGGAGAAAAGAGCCAGAAGAGGAGAATATTGGATGACAAAAGAGAAGACTGTTTCAAAATGGAGTGATCAATATTATACTCTTCTGAGTCTAGTAAGATAAATACAAAAGAAAATATCCATCCCCTTCTGCATTATGGAAAGTCATTGGTAACCTTAGCAAAAGAATAATTAATTTGAAGGGCTATGCATGTGAAGAAAAATTTTTTAAAGAAGTGTGTTGCAAAAATTTTATACAGCACTTAGTGGAAACAGGTGGAGAAATAGAATGGTAGCTCTTTTAATTAGGGTAATTTATGCTAGCTGCCTCTAACAAACAAACCCACAGGTTTTATGCAATAAATGTTTATGTCTCACTCACAGTGTCTCATGATGACCTCCCTGCCCCCCAGCCTGTAGTTATGCCATCAGGAGCACGTGGCCTCTGAGTTCACCATGGCAGGGGAAAGGTCTATGGAGAGGGTACACCAGCTCTTAGTGCCACATCTTACTTTTTACTCATAGTCCATGGGTAAGAAACACCCTTATGGCCCAGAAAAGTTATAAATTTTAAGGAAGCACTTAAAATATTGGTGCCCACCTATTACTGTACCACAATAATTGAAGCAGCTTGTGGGGTCAAGGAATAATTTGATTAATTGGTTCATTTTCTTTGTTTTTAAAATGGGAGATATTAGAACACTTTTTTTTATCTGATGAGTATAGATAGTCAAGGAAGGAGAACGAGAACAGGAGAAGTAGAAGCAGCAGAGAAGAAATCTCAGAAGACAAAATTCCATGAGAAGGCAGAAGGGGATGATCCAAAACATGAAGGAGGGAACTGGCCGCTGACATTTCATCTGATGAATCAATCTCATAAATGGCCATAGAGATTGACTGAGGTATATGTATCAATTTAGTGATGAAAACATGAAGTGCCCATCTAATTATGACTTCTTTCTCATTGTAATGTGAAACTAAGTTACAATGGGAGGGAAGCCCAATAAAGAAGCATGGTAAAGACATTCGTTTCTATGGAGAATAAAAATCTTCAACCGATTTTATTTATCCTGTTCCTTTTCCTTAAATATTCAGTTTCCAACCACCCTAAAACATTTCATGGAACCTAAATATGTTGTGTACTTGTTCAGGTCCATGATTTTATTCTTGCTTTTTCTCTGCCTAGACTATTCTTCCCAACTCCACTTTGTTTTGCAAATCTTCAGTCATCCTTTGGCTCTTGACTCAAGTAGAAGCTCTTTTATGAAGCTTTTCTTATTCTTCCAAAAGTTAGTTCTTCCCCTTCCTCTTCTAGTAACATGTCTTCCCCTAGGAGACTCTTGTTCCATGAGATTATGAAGCCTTTATTCTCAGAATCTAGCACAAAGCATTACACAAAATGCACTGATGCCCACAATTGCTTATGGACAATCTATGGGCATTTCATAAAATATAAAGTATATTAAAGTTTGCAAATAAAGATTGTCACTCTAAAAATCTAAACTTAAATTAAATATTTAAAATAACATTAAAAAAAAAAGTATCATAGACATTCGCCCATACTTACTAAGGGAGTATGGCTGGTTTGGGCCACATATTTGTAAGCAACCAGTTTCAAATCCAAAATACTGTAAATAACTACTTAAAACATCTTTCTGTTGTAATAAAAATCAAATACCTTAAGCAGTCTAGCCTGCTTTTTCCAACTCACTTAGCAACTGCCTTACTGTGTAAATGTCCTTCACAAAATAGACACCAGCTTTACAGAAGGTATTTTTGAATAATTGAAATATGAAAGCAAAAATCTAAAGGCATGCCATCTGTTTTGTTTTTCTTGGAGCCCAACAATTTTATCCTTTCTGATATTCAAACCAACTCCCCCTTTATAGCAATTCATTAAAACTTCACTGCAGGGGAGAGGTGAACAGAAGAATCACAGCCATAGGATATGAAAAGTAGCTGCTTCTGCTCTGATTTCTGTATCCAAACCTTCCAATGAATCCAGGCTGTTTCTATCACTCTGAGTGATTCCTCTAAGCTCTACAGGCTCTATAGGCAGCAACATTTGAAGCTTCTTCACAGTTCGGCAACTCGATTTTTAACCAGTCTACATTGACATTGTTATGACTTATACCCTCCCACAACTCTAATTAAAATCACTACAGTTTGGGTAATAGTGTACTGCCATATTTCTCAAAATCAAACAAAATCCAGGATTCCAAAGCCACCATCACTGCACACACACTTGCACATTCCTTAAAAGCAAATATAATTAGTGGAGACAGAGTTTATGTGGCACTCTCAAACATATTTGGCTAAAGGGAACATTTTAGAGCATAGTCCTTTATCCTTAATTAAATTATAAAATTAAATGTCACCTCAAAAGTAGAAAATAATCCCTTTTTCATGGAAAGTGATGAAATGAAACTATGGTACAGTGGAAAGAACACTGTTCACAAATGTACGAGCATCAGGTTTTAGCTGTGCTACCATTACCTAGCTGTGCAGCGTGGAGGATCTGTGAGTCTCAATTTCCTCAATTGTGAAAGGAGGATCTTGATTTCTAAGATCAATTGTAGCTTTATTATTTGAAGAAATGCAAAGCTACCTAGAGAAGAAGTATATCACATTGTGAAACCTGTCTGTGTACCTTTCATATTACCCTGTGCTGTGAAATCCAATAGCTATTCAATAAGGGTGTGTGTGTGTGTGTGTGTGTGTGTGTATACATATATACATATACATACAAATGAATGCCAATATGTAAGCAGAAATCTGAAGAGACATGTGAGAGCCAATGGAATGCAAGTAAAATAGAAGACAGAAGCAGAGATAATGGGTAGCTAAAAGGAAGGGAAAAAAACACACAAATAAAATATTAATATCTACTTTTCTTTATCGTCTTCTCACTCACCTACTACTTATTCCTTTTTCAGGTATTATTTTCTCCTAAACTAGCAATAAAAGGAATTATTACATAGTAAAGTATGTTTTCACTAGTTTTTAGCTCAGCTACTTGTGTCAGAAAATCCAAAATAGTAGTGGTTTAATTGAGAAAAAAGATTATCTCTCACTTGTGTAAATCAGGCAGTTCAGAGCTGGTGCTGTGGCTCTATGACCATTAACAATTTAGGCTCCTTCTGTTCTTCACTCTCTCATTCTCTTTTTTTTCTTTATATAGATTTATTTTATTGCTTTAGATAGAGAGAGAGATGAGACAGAGAGAGAAGAGGGAGAGCCCAGAGCAGTCTCCAAATTGGCATGTCATTGTTTTTTCAATTGAGTTTCATTCCACACAGGTGGGTGAGGAGCCCTGCAGGGCAGGAACCAGCTAGGTGCCTCTGGCATGGGGAGGCATGCCCCTATGAGCTGGGGACCAAACCAGGAGCCTCCCACATGGAAGCTCTCCTCAGCAGGAGCTGAGGGCCCCATCTGGCCCCCACCCCATACACATACATGGGAAGCACACCCCAATTCAGCATATGGGTCTGCTTGGGCTGGGGCCAGGACCAGGACTCAATCCTCGGTCCTCAGGGCTGCAAAATGAGTACTTAACCCCCCGAGCTATCCCAGCTTCCCCCACTCTCTCATTCTTTTTTATTTTTTTAATTTATTGTTAAATTTGATGAGGTTACGTTGGTTGGTAACAATTAGACAGTTTACAGATGTACAAGTCCACCTCACATCATTCATGCATCGTATTATGTGCCCATCACTCAGTATCAGTTCCCCTTCCATCACCTTATATCTAGTGCCCACTCCCACCTCCCCCCACAACTGTCCCCCCGCTCCTCCCCCC
>PVKE010044448.1:0-13012 GCA_004027555.1 Craseonycteris thonglongyai | reverse complement strand
AAAAAGTAGATCTTATATACAGAAAAGTTGGCCACCCCTGCTCTAGGACAACGCGTCTCATTTCCCATGTGCAGACATTCTAGGACAATGCGTCTTGTTTCTCATGTGCAGACGTTCTAGCACAACATGTCTCGTTTTCCATGTGCGGACGCTGTAGCACCGCCCGTCTCTTTTTCCATGAGCGAACGCTCTAGCACAGCGCGTCTCGTGTCCCATGTGCGGACACTCTAGCACAATGCGTCTCGTTTCCCATGTGCGGAAACACTTCCTCATTTAACGATGGCCAGCATTCCTCGTTTAACAACCACCGGCATTCCTCATTTAATGACTGGCAGAATTCCTCGTTTAAGGGCCGATGGCCATTCCTTGTTTAACCAACCGCTGGTCTTCCTCGTTTAACAACTACTGGCCTTCCTCATTTAACTACTGTCGGCTAATCCTCGTTTTACAACTTCTGGTCTGCACTTGCTTTAAAACAGTAGGGGTGTCCTTGTATTATAACCGCCAGCCATTCCTTGATTAACGACTGGCAGGCACTTTTTTTTAATGACCACTGGACATTCCTCACTTTAGGTCGGCCAGGTCACTCTCAGTTTACGACAGCAGGGCCGTCCTCCCTTTACTACTGCCGGCTGTTTCTCACTTATCAAGTGCCAGCCATTCCTCCTTTAATGACCAGCAGGTTGGGTTAAATGATAAAAATTATTACATCTATTTCAAATTAATGAAAAACTGAAATACTGTTGGATAGGTGTGAGTTTAC
Source organism: Craseonycteris thonglongyai (assembly GCA_004027555.1). Taxonomy (NCBI): domain Eukaryota; kingdom Metazoa; phylum Chordata; class Mammalia; order Chiroptera; family Craseonycteridae; genus Craseonycteris; species Craseonycteris thonglongyai. The sequence goes on along the minus strand of PVKE010044448.1, from coordinate 12,249 downwards.
CTAATTTGGTTTTTTTGTTACAGAAAAGCTGAAAGGTAGGATCTATTAATAAATGTCTTGTACTTTATTGAAAATATGATTCTAAAAAAAATTATATATTGCTTAGGAGTCTGTGCTTCTAAAGGTTGCAAAATGTCTTTGTGGATTTTCCAATGTTGCCAATTACCTTCTTTTTGGTTGTCAGTAAAAGTTAAGTTCTGGAGGTTATGGATTCTAATTAATATGAAAGGAAATGAGGTGTTTTCAGAGAAAAAAATTTTAATATATAGAAATACATTTTTAAAGAAATTGAAAAACAGTAGTTCATCACAAGTTAGACAAATAACCAACCTTGTTATTTTTGAATCAGTAAAGAGACAAACAAAGAACCAGAAAAGCTGGTTTGTGAGAAAAAAAATTCTTAAGAAAATTCTGCATGTGGTTAAGCTAAACACGATTAAAATCCTAAATAAAACAGTTTGTGTTTTTTGGGGTTTTTTAAATTTATTTTAAAGATTTATTTTATTGATTTTTGACAGAGGGAAACAGACAGAGAGCGAGAGAAGGGGGAGGGCCCAGAGCAGTCTCCATAGTTGACATTAGTTTTCCATATAGTTTCACTCCACAGGGGGGCACAGGGCTGCGCAGGGCAGGAACTGGGCTGGGAGCCTCCCACATAGGCCCCGGCAAGAACTGAACTGGGGGCTCACCCCAGTTCAGCATGTGGGTCCGCATGGGCTGGAGCCGGGATTCAATCCTTGGTCCTTGGGGCTTCAAAGCGAGCGCTTCACCCGCTGAGCCATCCCAGCTTTCCCTTAAGACAGTTTTTAGACTACTGGCCTGCTCCTGATACTATGAAAAATGTTTTCTGCCTGAAAGAAGCAAAAGATTCTGTGGTGATTCAGAATAATTAATCTACTTTGCTTTACATTGTCATAATTAGGTCCTTGGTTATCTAAGAAAACTAGATCTCCACAATAACAAGAATTCAGTTTTGCTAATAATTATGGAAACTTTCTATTCCAGGACGGATAGGGTTCCTATGCCCTTCTCAATGGCAGAGAGAAGCCAATGGAAAGAAATTGCCCTGATGGTTCTCTAACTTGGCAGCTGCCTTAGTAACTCTGTGCCGTTGTTACACCCCCGAAGAAAAGGCTTCAGATCCTAAAGGCCAAGGAAGTGGTTTCATGTCTTTAACGGCCCAGACAGGAAACCTGAGGAAAAGGGAGCAGTGAGACCCCAGACAAGACCAGGGACAGGTCAAACCTTTGGCTGCAGTTAGGGACAGGCCAAGACATGTACCATAAAAAAAGAAAAAATGCAGACAGACCAATTAGCTACCCAGGGACCTCTTCCCCCTGCCTGTTCTTGTTGTTCTGGGGTTCTCTCTCCTGAGACAGGGAAGGAAGAAGGGACTAAGAAGCCTATTGGGCAGCTCCTCTAAGATCTGACCCCACCCAGTGTCACCGCCCCAGCCATGTGCAGCCCAAGCAGCCTTTCCAAAGACCTGACACCAGCCAGTCCCAGCCATCACCTATCATTTCCAGTTTAGTCACTTATGTCACTGATACTGTCATTATCTTACTGATACTTTTCCAACTATGTTTCATCTCCACAAAGCAAGGACTCCGAGTTATGCCCAAACACAGGCCTCTGCAATTACCTATTTTGCATTTTACATTTATAGTAAATAAACATTTATAGAACTCTTAAACTCTTCCTTGAAATGCTGGCAAGTGATCAAAAGTAAAACTGATTACACAATTGACCTAACAATGATTATAACTTTTATGAAATTTTGTTTAAAATATTACTGATTTCTTTAAAACTTTTGCTTTCCAGATGCAACAAAACTCATTTGTTTTAAACCATGCATGACAGTGATTTGGTAAACTGTACATTTGTAAACAGAATTTAAACATTAATGTTTCTTATCCTACTAGACCCTCCAGAATGCAGAAACTCTTAATGAGTATTTTTATTTTAATAGCAATGTGATTATTTGCATTATTTCAATACAAATATGTTCCCTTTATAACTGGACATATTGAAAAATGGTTTTTATGACCAAGACTTTGGCTGGTATGTCCTCCTTGAAAGAGAAATGCTGAGACTCAAATATGACCAGACACCTCAAGGAGTTAAGGTTAACCTTTGGACGCCAATAGAAAAGTTGGAAATACTGGCCGGCTCCCTGGCTCACATGGTTCCCAGCAGCCTCACCATGTATGTCAAAAATGTCACTTCTGTGCAGGAACCTCAGTGCATTTGGGGACCTCAGGAAGAGAGTAACTCACCCAGAACTTGTGGGTCTTGCAGGAAACATCAGACGGCAAGTCCTGGCCTCAGCTTTCTGGCCCTGAGAGCTCTCTTTTGTTCAGTCTGAAGAATTCTTATGAACCATTCCAACAAATGCCCATGTGGTGAATATTCTTCCCAGACTTGTGCAGATAATCGGGTCAAGTTTATTAACACTATACCGATTTTGCAAATAATGCCCAATTTAGCTAGCTTTGGTAAAAAACAGGTGATGAGAAACAAAATATTTTGCAATATAAATTACAATATGCCTTGGTAGATATCAGACTCCCATGCAATTTATTGATTTCTGGGTTTTGTTTTATTGTCTACTTGTGAACTGGACTGGATCCTGAATTCTCCTAGTTTCTTCTAATATTGCCTATGGTTCGCCAAACATATTTCCAATTTTTCTCTCCCTGACCCCTTTTCAGTAGGAATTATTGAGAACTGAAACTACCTTTTTTCCAAGAACACAAAAGCTAAAGGTGGACAACTTGATGTAAAATTCACAAAATGCACAGACACTTACACAACATGAGTGCCTGATGCTGTGTGAGCCATGCAGAGCACTTACCTAAGAATGATGGGGAGCCCTGTTTTCACACACCTGTGCAAAGATCACGGAATGATGTGTTTTTCCTTTTGAACAGAAAAGAGTAATAAGATTTCCTAACGGTGGACCCACAGCCTATGCAGATGCCCATGGACACACACAGGGTCCTCCTCCCCTGGGGAGATAACAGGCCATCTCTGAGAGCACAGGACACACACAGAACTCCCCTGAAGGCTTATCCAACCTGGACGGAGAGAAAATTGCACCTTGACAAGTTCACCTTCTGGATGGGAAAGGCCAGACACAAAACAGGCTCATCTCTCATAAGGCCAAGCTCTCAGGACACGTAACAGGATAAAATGAGAGAAACCATACAGAGAGTAACAACCAAACCTATTAAGTCCCAGTTTTGGTGGGGACCCAGTTCTGACCCCAGCTCCTCACTGCTGAGGATTTGGTTTGTGGGTTCTCATGTTGGCTTTTAGTTTTACACATATTCGTAAATTTGTTTTTGTCTGTCTGTGGTTCCCTTCTCCTTTCCTTTAAGGTTGTGTCTTAAGCTAAAAATGGGAGGCTCTGTCTACAGCATCTGAGAGCCCTCTGGATTGTATTTGGGCTGACTGGTCAACGCATACCGATAATTATAAGCCAATGACAAGAAAGCCTATGTTTTAGATTCTGAGGAGAGATGCTTCTCAACGAATGGGTCTTTGAGCTATTATACTTTTAGCAATTAGAATTGTTTTGTCAAAGATCAAGGGAAAGGGACTACTATGTTCCTTATCTGCAAGCCTTTAGGACCTATGCAATAGAAATTTTTAAAGAAGAAAATTAACTGATGATTCAGAGAACGGGGGAATCCACCCATCTCTGGTTCACTTACAACTGGAAACCAACACTTTTTTCAAAAATTTGGTAAAAGTCTTACAAGGTTTTTGTGACTCTTGGTAACTTTTAATATTATATTTTATTGTTAATTTAATGGGGTGACATTGGTTGGTAACAACTAGATAGTTTCCCGATGTACAACTCCACATCATATCACCCATGCATCACATTATGTGCCCAGCTCCCAGAATCGGGTCCCACTCCAACACCATATATCTGGTGCCCCCTCCCCCCACAGCTCTCCCTCCCCCCTCCTCCCTCCTCTCCAGGTATCTTGGTAACTTTTTTTTTTTTTTTTAAAGATTTATTTATTGTTTTCGACAGAAAGGGGAGGGCCCAGAACAGTCTCCATAGTTGCACATCATTGGTTTTTTTCACATAGTTTCATTCCACAGGTAGGCGGGGCTGCACAGGGCAGGAACCCGGCCAGGGTCTCCCCGGTGAGAACTGAACTGGGGGCACTACCCAGTTCCGCATATGGGTCTGCATGGGCCGGGGCCGGGATTCGATCCTCGGTCCTCGGGGCTGCAAAGTGAGCGCCTAACCCACTGAGCCATCCCAGCTTCCCCCCTTGGTAACTTTTAAGGTCTTGCAGGAAGCAGGAAATGTTAGTGAGGCTGCTACTGCCTGAGGCAGAGGTTAACTGAAGGAAAGAAAAAGGGGCACTTTTACATACAAGCAGCTCCTCTTTCAAGCCAGACCCTGCCCTCCTGTTCCAGCTTCACTGAAGCTGCCGGGGCAGGAGATGCAAAGAGAAAACACCTAAGTCCTTGTGGCAATGTTGATACTTCTATTTACGTCTATGATCTCTGATATCTGCATTTATGTTTTATATCTGAAAGTGTTTCTGCTTCCAGATGGTCTTACCAGATATATGATTAGCTTAAAAAATTAAGGGCTTATATGTATTTAAATAAGAAATGGCCAATTACTTTTCCATTCATGTGATCTAGAAAGATGTTTGATATTAAGGTTGATTTAAGTTATAAGTTTCCTTTCACCTGGGTTAAAAGCATGTTATCCCTGTTATAGATTTGTTAAAATAGCTAGGGTAATGATTGACTTTAAAATCTCTTGGAGATATAAATAAATGCAACTAACATAAAAGACTGTTCATCAAAGTCTTTAGTAACAATAATTGTGTTATTGTTAAGTGCATGATACATACATCCTTAAGCATGATTTCCCAAGATTTTCTAATGATTAAAAACCTTGGAGTTTTACTAGGTTGGGTTAAATGATAAAAATATATATATATTAAATATATAGGCAATTCTCTATGAAATACTGAAATACTAAACTAACGCTTAGAATAAGTGACTCCATGGAAAATATAAGTGACTCGATGTTCAGGCAGGCACAGTGCAGTCTGTCTGCTAAATAGATAACACAGGAGGGCCACCTTGGCCCCAAGCATGGAAGACCCAATTAAGCGAGGACACCCCAGTGGTCTTGAAGAGAGAGCCCGGCTGTCATTAAGCAAGGATGGCCCCTCCGTCGTTAAGTGAGTGGGACAGCCCGGTGGTCATTAAGGGAGGAATGGCTGGCGGTCACTGAGAGAAATGCCCAGTGGTTGTTAAGCAAAAAATGGCCACTGGTAATTACGAGAGGAATGGCTGGCGGTTGCTAAGTGAGGATGATCCTGCCATGGTAAAGTGGGCATGGCCCTGCCATGGTAAAGCGAGGATGGCCCTGCGTTAAACAAGGAATAGCCAGGGGTCGTTAAGCGACAAATGCCCGCCACTCGCTAAACGAGGAATGGCCTGTGGTCATTAAGTGAGGAATGACTGGCCACCATAAAGCAAGGACAGCTGGGCCGCCGTAAAGTGAGGACAGCCCAGTGGTCATTAAGTGAAGCACGCCTGCGAGTTAAATGAGGAATGCCCGGTGGCATATGAACACCCCACATGAGAGAGCCACCCACATGCAGGAGACGTAGAGACAGAAAGGGAACCCATGTAGACAAGATGTCCTGAGCCTGGGATGAGGTAAGGTCCCTTGAGGACTTCAAAGGGTCACTGAATGATAAAAGCAGATGTTTCATGAATCTAGACAAAGATGAAGACTGAAGGAGATGGTTGGACGGGGACAGAAATAGAAAAGGTGGGGTCTAGGGTGTTGAGCTGCTGCCAGCCCACAGTCACTGACTGAATGACGTTGGGTTTGGGGTCTCTCGGGGGGGCCCTTGGATGACTCTTCACTGCTTTCCCAGGTCTCCCATACAGGTCCCTAGGCCCCCCAGAGCCTGAAGTCCCCACGCCAGGCTAGCCCTCTTAACCTGAGCGTGGCCCCAGCCTTGCACAAGACACCTCATGCCAGGTCAAAGGTGACAGTCTCTACCCCCAACCCTGGGAACAGGTCCAGCTACCATAGCTATGCAGGGGGTGGGGGCTCTTCCCATGAATCCGCCCAGGGAGCCTGGCTTTCGGCAACTCTTGCAAATGCTGCACCTGGAGAGGGGTCCCCAAAACCCCTAGGCCAGAGCCCAGGGTCCCTCCACAGCCTGTCTCCCAGCTCGGGGTAAGGAGGCTGTACTCTGTCTTCAGCCATCACGTGTAAGGTCTCATACACAAGCTCTCTGCTCTCAGGTCAGGGCTCCTGCGCTGCCTCTTTCACAAGCTAAATCAGCCTCTGGTTTGCACCCCACTGCCCCCGACATGGTGGCTTCAGAGGCTCTCTGAGCCGCTGTGAGTTCAAAACCTGCCCCAAGGAAGGCAGGGAGGCATTGGGGAGGGTGACCCAAGGCAAGCGCAGGAATGAGCCAGGGGAGAACCATGAGTAAGACCACAACTGTTACAGGGGCTGAGACTTGCTGTTGTGCTTTTTCCTGCCAGGTGTTGTGTGTACGGTGATTTATGTTGCAATGTATTGGAAACCTGCCATTTTATTCAGGAAATCTGTATCATGTTAAAAGTCTTGATTAAATAAGAAGTATCTGTAATTTAAAAATGTATAAAATTGTGGGGGCTCTCTTTCAAAGAGAGGAAAAAGATCTTGTTAAAGGTATTAAAACAGAAAACCTTTTCATACCCCCAACCCATGGCCTCTCTCTTGACTTGTCATATTTTCATTTGTTATTTAATGTCATTTGAAGTAAAGAAAAATTATTAGCATCAGTTCACTGATCACCTTTCTACTGCACAGCACCACCCTGAGCAGATGGGTCTCCGAGACATCTCGGGTTCTTTCTCCCATTGACTCTTTAGCCCATCTGCAGACGTACAGGTGTCCTAAAGCAGATCCTTCTGATACAAATCCTGAAATTCTTCCTGATATAGTTCTCTGTGATTCCATTTTCTCATGAATGTCCAGATTTGGCACAGACCCATTGTTTTCACTCTCATTATCTGAAATAATAATAATAAAGAGGTAAACAAATACCTGTTTGTTAATCTGGAAGGAAAAAAAAAATGCTGAGATACACCCAAGATAGACACATATTGTCACTTCATTTGGCCACTCTAAAAATGTGGCCCTTCACAGGAGAAGCGTGCAGGACACAAAAGGGAGAATTGGTAAAGGTAGGGCACATGTGCAGTGGTTGGCAGGGAGAGCAAACACATCCAAAGATGAGCAGATAAAATAGAAGAGGCTGGGAGAATAGTTGGCAGCAGCAGGAAGAGGTGGAGACAAAGCAGGAGACAGAAGTATGCGATGTGTGACTGAGGGACTCGGGGGCACTGTGGGGCCGTAACATACATCTAGGATTAGGCTTAAGGGAGAAAGGGAGGCACCATCTCAAAGAAAGCAGATGAGAACACAGATGTCAGGAAAAAGTGACATTGTGAAAGACTCAGGTATGTGTATGTGGAGGGGAAACCTCCACCCAGCCATCCCCCCACACCACCACCCATTCACCCATCCACTTACCCATCCATCCATCCACCTATTCATCCATCCATCCATCCACCCATCCATCCATCTATTCATCCATCCATCCACCCACCCATTCAACCACCCACCCATCCATTCATCCATCCATTCACCCATCCATCCATCCATCCACCCATCCATCTATTCATATATTCACCCATCCATCCATTCATCCATCCACCCATTCAGCCACCCACCCACCCATCCATCTATTCATCCATCCATCCATCCATCCATCCATCCATCCATCCATCCATCCATCCATCCATCCATCCACCCACCCACCCATTCATTTCTTCTTCATCTTCCATGGCTAATCAAGTTCTGTCACCACTTTCTGCCGAATGTCCCCTATATACATTCTTTTCTGTCTTTCTGCTACCAACTACCTAGTCAAGAACCTCACGCAATTCCTACCTGGGTGACTGTAAGCACCTCTTTGCAGTTTTGACTCTGATCTATTCTTTGTAGGCATCCTAAATACCCCTACCAGACTGTCAGTGAATGCTGTATCCTCACACCTGACTGAACCTTTCTCCTGTCTTTTCTTCCATCACATAGCTGCACTCCTCAGATGGAATGCAGGAACCATTTATGACCTGGCCCTCACAAGTCCCATGTTCGGGCTCATAACTCTATACCGTGCTCATGACTATTTTGTGTGGGATCCATGCAGCCCCCCTTTGCTACCGGATTCCTTTTCTCTAGAATATACTAGGGCAGGTCTCAGGGTGGGGGTTAAGTACAGTTTTTAGATGGTGCAGATGGAAATATTTCCAGAACAAACTTGAAACAGAATCTGAGTATTGAAAATATTCACTGCAACTTATTCTTGGGCTTACTTGGAGGTTGTTCACATCGAAATGATAATGGGTCTGTGAATTTTTCACTTAATATTTTAAAAAGTTTATTGGGGTGACATTGGTTAGTAAAATTACGTAGGTTCCAGGTGTACAATTCTACATCACACCATCCATACTTTGCATTATGTGCTCACCACCCAGAGTCAGTTCTCCCATCACCATATATTTGATGCCCCCTCCAGAGTCCATGAACTTTTAAACACTTGAGCTTTATAACAGTAATGAGTACGCTGTGGAGGTAGTCACCAGAACTAGGGCCAACTTTCTATAAAAACAAGAGCTTTGTAAGATCAAAAGGCAAAAGTATGGCTCTGGTTTATGTATCTGAATTGTGTTCTGCCCTCTTTATCGTTATGTGTATTTCTCTATTAGTGTGTTTTCTGTCCACGTGTCTCTTCCTCTTGTACTTCTTTTCTCATTCTCTGACATTTTCTTTTCAATCCCAGCTCCCAATGTCTTCTCAGGAACCTCTCTCTTTTAGCCTCTCTGACATTTTCTAATCACCTTCCTTTCCTCTAATTTGTCACTAAGATAAGATATCCCACATTTTGGACATATTCAGAATAAAGAACCTATAGAAAAATGTAAATATTCTGGATGAAGGGGAAGCCGGGATGGCTTAGTGGGTTATGCGCTCACTTTGCAGCGCCGGGGACCGAGGATCGAGTCCCGGCCCCGGCCCATGCGGAACCATGTGCTGAACTGGGAGCTCCCCCAGTTCAGTTCTCTCTCTGTCTCTGTATCTCTCTCTCTCTCTGTCAAAAATAAAATAAAGAAAAAAAAAATCATTAAAAAAAAATTTCTGGATGAAGAAAATTCTCTCTCATTGGCCAATGTTTGAGGGAAGGTGAGAGAGAAGGGGGAGGGCCCAGAGCCTTCTCCATAGTTGTGCATCATTAGCTGTGACGTGGTTTCAGTCCACACAGGTGGATGTGGGGCTGCGCAGGGCAGGACCTCCCCGGGGGCCTAACCGTGGGAGGAAAAAACCTTCACTGCCTGAGTTTGCTGGTTCAGCACATGGGGTCTGCATGGGTCGGAGCCAGGAATCGAATCCCAGACCTCGAGGTTGAAAGTTCTCAACCACTGAGCTGTCCTGGCATCGCCTCCAGTTTACTTTTTGTCCAAGTCCTGAGATTTCCCAGCTTTGCTCTCTCCCACCCCCTTAATCTACCACCAGTGGTGTCATGTAGCCCACCCCTCACATCTCCTTAGATTCTAATTATACAATAAGCTGCAACACTCCCATTCTCTGGAGCATTTTCTCAATCTGTTGAGGTTTTGCTTCCAGCATTTGTCAGTTTGGCGCAAATATAAACTCACTGAAGTTCTCTACAGTTTTAGACGTTTCCTTCCTTCGCACAGGAACTGAGAGGCGACGCCTGGAGCCCCACAGAAATGCAAACGTCACTGTGTCATCAGGCGGCCTCCGGGCCGCGTTCGGATCCGGCTCGCTGCCTGACCACGTGGGAATAACGGCACACGCGCGGCGTGGTCACCATGGAAACCACTTCTCTCCAAATGCGCGGGTGCGAATGCCACCCCGGACGCCGAACCCAGGGCCCCCTTTCCTCAGGATTCTCTGCGGTCTGGGTCAGGGCGCCGCAGGACACGGCAGGGACTGCACGTGTGGAGGGGACAAAGGGCCGGACACCTGGGTCCCCAAGCCCGGACTCACCTCTCCTGAGGAGCTGGTTCCTACCGGACACTTCCGGTGGGAGGGCCGCGGGGCGTCGACTCTCCAGGTTTCCGTCCACACAGATTTCTGAGCCTGCGCAGTAGACGGACCCACTTGGACTGCATCTCCCAGAAACCTCTGGGATCCGCTGTGCTCCGACTACATTTCCCAGGTGTCTGCCAGGGACCCAACTTTCTCAGAGCTGGAAGGAGGAGGGTCATCCTGTTTCTGTGGCGCCAGGCTCGGCTCTGCCGCCCCCTCGCGGCCTGGACGTCGACTGCAGCCGGCGGCCCGAGGCCCAGCCTCCAGGATGTAGGATGCAGGCAGCATCCGTGCAAATCGTCCCTGGACTCTGATTCATCCACAGCCCGGTGGGGCACAGAAATACTCAAAAGGCAACTAACCATAACCCCCAGCTCTAAAATGCGAACAACCCTGGATCCTTTTTCCAATCTGCAAGAACTGCAACAATACTTTACATTTACAGCTACTATCGTCCCTCTCCGGACCTCCTCTCATCTGACAGCCACGCTTACAAATTTTGTGTGATCGCCTGCTAAGGTGACCAGATTTTAACATTGGTAAAGCGGGACACCATTGATCAGGAGGGAGGGGGTTCTTGATTAAGAATTTGGTCTATCTCCCGTCATTCTCTAGCTTGTCGTGCATTATTTCAAAAAATCGGGACTTTTTTAAAACGCCGCGGGATGCAGGACAATTTGTTAAAAATCGGGACTGTCCCGCCAAAAGTGGGATGTCTGCTCACCTTACCTTTACTTAAAAAAAAAAAAGGTTCTATCAGACACCTATGCATGGCCACACAACACATGGTTTAATTTTAGTTGTTTCTGTCCTAGAAGGCATCACGTTGCAGGTATAATATGATATCGAGTCCTTTTCATTCAACAATACGTTATTAATATTTATGCACATTGTTGGGGTCCAATTAATTTTTATTACCGTGTAATGCAGCTGTGGATACAGCTTTGCTTTTGTCCATTCGCCTATAGATGGGCCGATACACTTATGTCGCTTCTGGATCACTGCACTGACCTCCAAGTGGTTCCTCGGCTTCTCCCAGTGTCCTCGGGTTTGTTCTCAATGGAGCAGCCCAGTGAGGCTGTGGAAGCTTAAGTTCTACGAAGCTACTTACTGAAGGGTGACCTGAACATGCGGCTTCAGTATATTGATTCTCTTGAGCTGTAGGCACTTGAGAAACGACAAAGATTTCCCCTTCTCTGTTGCTGTTGGGAGCAGTCAGTTAAATGTATGAATAATGGGTTTTGCATAATACTTTAGATTTCCTGGAAAACTATATAAAGTTGCTGACTTAGATGGAAGAATGCACCATTTTGCTCTTTCCTTCTATCTGGTGAATGGAGATCCACTAGCCAACATGCCGGCTACCTTGAGAGCAGAGGTTGTTTGCTATGGATGGTAGAACAGAAGCACAGAAGAGGCACGGGTTCCCTGTGCCCATGCAGCCACCACAATTATGGACTTTCTTCTACCCTATAGGCTCCATTTGTGTGATGTAAATATAGGCAGCTACACTGTTTATGCCATTGTGATTGTTACCCATCTGCTACTACCATCCCAAAAGCAATCCCTAACAGATTGTTCTTAGCTAATATTTGTGAAGAATTTGTGCATGATTACAGAAAAAAACAACTCCTAACAGATTTCTTATTTTGTCTGAGGGAGAATGTAAATATTCACTAACCTTAATAGGTTCATTAAAACGTTAGGATAATTATTAGAAACATAATAACAGGCTGAATAGTTTACGAGTCACTATAGGAAAAAGTAACAGTAACTACTGCACTAAATAAATGTTGACTATAAATATAGGTGAGTTGTCATTTTTAAGAATTATATATTATTTATTTATTTATTTTGACAGAGAGAGAGAGAGAGTGAGATACAGAGACAGAGAGAGAACTGAACTGGGGGAGCTCCCAGTTCAGCACATGGTTCCACATCGGCCGGGGCTGGGATTCCATCCTCCTTCCCCGGCGCTGCAAAGTGAGCACTTAACCCACTGAGTCATCCCGGCTTCCCCAAGTTGTCATTTTTATAATTAAAAAGAACAAGTTTTCAACATATATATAAAATAG